>PVLC010020135.1:0-29614 GCA_004027655.1 Graphiurus murinus | reverse complement strand
TTTTTATTCTTTATTTTGAAACCGAGTCTCACTAAGTTGCGGAGTACCTCACTAGGTAGCTGAGGCTGGCCGCGAACCCGGATCATCCGGTCTCAGCCTCCCGAATGCTGGGATTGCAAGTGTGCGCCACCATGCCCGGCTTTAGGGTTTTCTATATATAAAATTATGTTGTCTGCAAATAGAAAAAAATTAACTTCTTCCTTTCCAGTTTCAAAGATTGTTTCCTTCTCTTGCCTAATTGCTCTGGTTAGGACTTCCAGTATTATGTTGAATAAAAGCAAGTGGTGAGAGTTAAAATCCTTCTCTTGGACTGATCTCAAAGCAAAATATTTTAACTTTTCCCCTTTTTGTATGATGTTAGCTGTGGAATTGTCATATATGCCTTTCATTGTGTCGAGATACTTTCCTTCTTTTCTCATTAGTAGAGGTTTATATTGGGAAGGATGTTGAATTTTGTCAAATGTTTTTCCTACATCTATTAAAATGAATATTTTGCAGATTCTTAATACCTACAGGAGATACAAGTAAAAAAAAGTAATGACTCTGGGAGGATGTTTAGCAATTAAAATGAGAAATGCACTTATATTCCTTTGGGATTAACAATAATAATATAATAATAATAATAATAATAATAATAATAAGAAGAAGAAGAAGAAGAAGAAGAAGAAGAAGAAGAAGAAAGAATAAAATATAATAATACAGGGGTAGAGGATAATTTTTTAAGCTAATTGTTTAAAATACTGTGTTATGAACGTCACATTCTTTGTCAGAGCACAACTACTCTGCACATTGAAGAAGTATTTACTGAGAACTTACTATGTGCCAAGCATACAGAGGTGAATTAGCAAGAATCATGGATTTTCTGTTTACAAAAATCATGTTTATCCTTATTTTCTTCTGCTCCTTATTTTAAAAATCACAAGGCAAAGAGGCATTAAAAATAGCCACAGTACAGGTTCTATAAAGATGGTCCAGTTAACAGCAACATTTTTGTACACAAAGGACATTTACCTCTGCAGAAAAAAAAAAAAAAAAAGTGTTGAGGCTTTCGTGTCATTCTTATTTTTAGAGTATCCTCAGAGAATTGGAAGCAGACAAGGCAACCAAGGATGATACAGATCTAAATATAAAGTAGTTCTATTATAAAAATTCTCTTTTGGAGAGGTGCTAAATATGAAGCTGCATATGCTCAAATTCTAGGCTCTATTATATAATTTGTTGAACTGCCCTTAATTTTTCTTGCATAAAACCACTTCAGGCAGCCGCCCTCATCTGGAAGTGCTTTGAGGCTGGCATTGTGTGGGCTTGTGGTTTTGAATAATCCAAACCAGGTTCCTAAAGGGAAGCATGGCCTCAGTGGTCTCAATTGCTGCCATCTATGAAGGTGAAGGAAATCAAAGCAGAGGAGGAAGATTTGCAATAGCCAGGCTTGGCTCTTTTAATGAGAATAGAAAGGTTAGGCAATAGTTGATGAAATCAGAGCTGATTTTTTTAGGAAATTTCTCTCCCACTTAAAGATTCTTAAGCTTTGTGAACTTCATTTCCAACACTGAAAAGTTATTAGTTTTTACTATGAGAAAAGAAACATTTTCTAGTTCTGGTTTGCATGAAAGTAATTTCAGAGGAGAGTTATATGCATTACTCATCTTTCTCTACTACCACTTAGGGAAAAACATTTCAAGTTGCTTCCAAATATTACTCAGACCACTAGGTTGACAAAAGAAGACATGTAAATCTTAGCACTTATTTGCATTTAAGACACTAAGAAAAGCTTTTTAAAATGAAAATTCTACTTCATAAATATAATGATAATTGTTTTACATTACTTTTTCCCTTTTTTATTTAGCATCAAGAAGTTAAGATGTAGGAACAATCAACAGTTCATGCTAAAAGTGCGAGAGTATAAAGGTAGAAATGTGTGAACTTTGCTGTGTCTCCCGAGTTCCTATTATTACCAAGCTTCCTTCCCTCTCACTTCATTTTATCACTTCTAGTATTTCACTTAAGGGAAAGTATAAGGATAAAACAGAAAAAAAATTAACATACATTCACACTACACTTTGATAATAAAAACAGTTTTATATACCTTCTCTGTTTCTGTTCCCAATAGTAGAACATATGAGTAAACGTAAGTAGGAAAAGGGTTTTAGATAATATCCTGCTTAAAGCATAAATAGAAAATCTGATTATTTATAATATAGGTTATAGTCAAGGAATATACTTATGCATTAATAAAGAATTTCTGGAAAGAAAAAAGTAGGTTAAAAATCAACCAATAAGACCAACGAGTATTGTGCCATAAGAGACATACATTGATTCTACCTATCAATTTTCATTTGATAGGTAGAATGAGTGTCAGTACTCTGCCTCATATATTACAACTTAGTTTGACGTTCATGGTAGCCGGGTTTAATTTGATCTTTCCTCCTGTGCTAGGCAAGAGGTTAAGTGCTTATCACAGAAGATAGAATACTACAGAATAATTAACCTTGGAAAGGGAATGGAAGCAGCTAAAGAATGAAAGATTTTGACTTGAAGGGCAAAGTTAGGCTTTAGTCATCTCATTTTTCTCTGTAAAGTTGGAAGCAAATTTCTATTTTTCTGTAATCAGGAAAGAGACAGTTGTCTTAAGAAAAACTGCACATCTAATGAACACATGCTTATTATTATAACAAAGCCATACCCAGTGAGTGATTGAAGGGTATGAAATAAACAGCCAACTCAAATTTGTGCCTGACACAAGTAGTATGTGAATGTCATGACCATCACTGTAGGTCTGATAGATGAGCTAATTCTTAATTCTAGGCAACATAAAAATGGTAATTTTTGAAACAAAAATAGGAAAAATTTGGGAAAATTTTGCAAATATCATAAATAATCTTTTATAGCTGAGCAGAAGTATTGCCAATGAAATCAGGTATGGTGATACACTCCTGTAACCTTAATACTTGAGAGGCTGAGACTACAGGAGGATCTGAGATTCAAGATCAGTCTCAGGAACTCAGTGAGACCCTCAGCAAATTAGACCATGTTTCAAAATAAGAAGAGGGAGAGTGTAGCTTAGAAGTAGAACACCCCCGAGTTCAATTCTCAGTACCAAAAAAAAAAAAAAAAGTATTGCCAATGAAAATGTAGATGTGGAAAGATCGTATTAATTTATTAATTTGTAGTAAAGCCAGTCAATAGATTTGTCTCCAATCTTGTATAATAGTATAAAAATGAGAATTAAAAGCATGTAATGTGGAGTCCCCTGGAGGTTGATCTTGTCTAGAATTGTAATGAAGTTCAGATCAAATTATTTTCTTTATGCTTTTATTGGTACATTGTAATTATACATCACAGTGAGGTTCAAAGTGATACAAGCATACATGCACACAGCACTTGGTGTGTTTCCCAGCGGATCCCATCCACTCCCTCTTCCTCTCCTTACATATCAGTGAGATTGGTAATAAAACCTTCACATATAGACATAGCATTATTTGAACTGTTTCTTTGATCAGCTCAGATAAAACTCTACCTTCAATAAGCCTCCCTGGATTTCTAGTTCCACTAAACCACTTACTCTCTTTCAGAAATAACTCTAATTTCCTGATTTTACACCAGGAACCAACATGTCTGAAGTATTTCATATAGTATAATCAGCTGAGGGTCTTAAGCACACTAAGAATACTGGCGAATCCTGTTTCTATGGTTCACCTTGGGAGATTGCTGTAAGCTGAAGAAAATACTGGAAATGTATTTGACAAAGAAATTCAACACTACCATCCTGTCTTTG
This sequence comes from Graphiurus murinus, assembly GCA_004027655.1. NCBI lineage: Eukaryota > Metazoa > Chordata > Mammalia > Rodentia > Gliridae > Graphiurus > Graphiurus murinus. Next base: position 25,839 of record PVLC010020135.1, on the reverse strand, counting down.
TAAGTACCAAAGCACCAGAAATAGTAGCAGATAATGTTCAGAGAAGAAAATGATAAACTAGATGGCCACATCCTTTAAGACAATGGCAGTGTATCCATTTTAAATTGGTAGACAATAATAGAATAGCACAATAGTGTTATAATAGAGATCTGTGTAACTTGAAAAGAGAGAAAGCCATGCAGGAATGATTTGGAATTGCTGATATAAACTAGGCAGCATGTTTATTTTTTTTAAAGCCCTTGTTAAGTGGGACTTTTAAAAGTTTCAACAGAAGACATTTGCAAAAGAATGGATGTAGCCGGGCATGGTGGTGCACGCTTATAATCCCAGCATTTGGGAGGCTGAGACCAGAGGATCCCTGTTCGTGGCCAGCCTCAGCTACCTAGTGAGGCACTCCGCAACTTAGTGAGACCTTGTTTCAAAAATAAAGAATAAAAAATAGGGCTGGGGGTATAGCTTGGAGGTAGAAAGCCCCTGAGTTCAATCCCCAGTACCGAAAAAAAAAAAAAAAGAATGGATGTGATGATAAGACTGACAAAGGTAGGAATGTAATTTGGAGGGACAGTAAGGTCAAAGATTTTTGTGTGTGCATGGTGGGGGGTCTGGGCATTAAACCCAGGAACAGTTGCTGAGGCTGGCTTCAAACCTGTGATCATCCTGTAACAGCCTCCCACATACTAGGATTACAGTTGTGCATCACTCTACCCAGCTAAGGTCAAGGATTTTTTTGCTCAGCAGAACCTTCTTATGTATTAGTTTCATGATTTTTTGCTCAGCAGAACCTTCATCCTGGATTGGGGTCTTTGCCTTTGATGCATTTTAGTTATCACTTTGAAATTCCTAATAATTTAATTTTCGAATTTGTGCTTTGAAAGTGAAGGTCCAATGGGACAATAGAGTCAGGGCATGAAGCCTCAAGTCATACGAAATCTTCATCTTCCCTTTTGCCACCTTCACATCTCCCAGGGGCCTTTCACAGCCACCCACTTTATTAGCACCTTTCAGCATCACTGGGACTTTCTTGTCCTCCTTTTCCCACAACCCTCCCTGTGATATCTGCAATTTTATGCTCCTGATGCCACAGGCCTGGTCTGACTTCCCCTTTCCTGTATTCACTAATCCATTGCTGCCTTCTCTACCCCAGGTGAGAGAATGATTGCAGTTGTGAGAGTCAGAGTCAGTGTCCACGCTCCACGGCATCCTACAACCATCTCTACTAAGGGCATACAGCACCATGGCATAGTTGAGTAACTTGAGAACAATCCTCTAGCTCTCCCTGAACCAGCTATTCAATGTGGCCTAGTACAGAGATTGTAATTCAATGGGAATTGCCATCCACTGTGGGCTAGGGCTGCACATAAGGTAAGGAGATTGAGGTTTCCACTCCTTAGTGGGGCACAGTGCAGTACTGGCTGGTAAGGAAATGAATCCAATAGCCAGTGGGCTGTGAGCTAAGGTACACAAAATGGTAGGGTGATGCCCTAGGTATAATTGAGGCTCTACATTCAGCTGTGTTAAATTACCAACAATAAAAAGTAAGAAACAAACAAAAACACCATGACAGATTGTGAGACAGATGGCAGAACAAAGTAAATAATTTCACCTTTTAATGCCTTTAAGGATACCTTTTTTCTTGCTTTCATTTTGCACTGGGCCCCAGAAATTATGTTATCAATGTGGATGCTCAGAGTGGTAATTTGGATATTAGGGCTAAAAGAAACTACAGAGTAACAGCAATATACTTAATTGCTGAGAGTACTTACAAATAAATCTTGATCAGGATATTTGTGTGTCTCAGCTTAGACTTTCCCAGAGGTAGACACTGAGTTAAGAATCTAAGAGGAATAATTCATTTGGGATGTGATTCAAGGAATACAAGAAGGAGCACTGGAAAGAGGAAAAAGAAGGGTAAGCATTTTGAAAAAGTGTAATATTCACAATGGAGTTTTATTTAGTGATAAAGAAGAACAAAATTATGCCATTTGCAGGAAAATGGATAGAACTAGAGAATAGTTTGCTGAGATTAGCCAGTGTCAAAAAGTCAAATGTCTTGTGCTTGCTCTCATATGTGGAAGGTAGAAAGAAAATAGGAAACAAAAGGAACTTAAATGAAGAGAGAAGCCAGTAGAATAGTGGAAGGGGAATGGGGGAAGGTGTGGGGAGAGGGAAAAGGAGGGTTGATAAAGGAAACCATTCAAATAATGCTATGTCCATATATGAAGGTATCACTACCAATCTCACTAACATCTACAGCGAAACATACCAAGTGCTATATGCATGCATTTCTATCACTTTGAACCTCACCATGATGCATAATTATAATGCACCAATAAGAGTGCATTTTTTTAAGTGTGATATTGAGTAGAACAATGGTCTAGAAAACTATGACTAGTCTTCTGAGGAAAATTGGGTAGACCGAGTAGAGCATGCCTCCAAGTTACCAACTCACAAATGAAAGGGCAAGAAAACTGTGATATGTGAGCTCCAACTTCCATTTGTGTTGTGTTTGAACTACAGAGAGTGTGAACAACCCCAAACTTTGCAACCAGACCTGCAGATGAATTGAGAAAAATTCTTTAGCCCTAGAGTCCCAGAGTTCAACAGGAGACAGGCACTGCAGCCTGTCTCAGAGGCAGTGCAAACAGGACATGGCTGACCAACAAGAGGATCTACTATAGCAAATGCATCTTTAAACTGGCTGATCTTTAAACACTGTGCATGGTGTCACTGACCTAGGCCACACTAAGTTGGGATAAATTGGTTTCTTCATCCCAATATTTATTTAAATGTGAAACTAACAATAATCAACTTCAGAGACTTCAGAACTGTACTTGCCATTTAAAGTAATCAGAATTCACAAGAGCATAAACATGTGCAATGCATTCTATATAAAGTAGTTCATTTCCTAATTTCCTCAATATATTTCCCTGTGTGAATAACAGTCTCTCTCAGTTCAGAATGTTCTAAATACAATTAGCTTTCTGAATTCAACCAAGCGCATTAGTTTTGCACAAAGCAAATTTTTATTTCTAATTTTGCCACAATCTAAATCCAAATACCTGTAAATATCAACTATTGTTTTCTTCTTCATAATCTTTAGAAAAAATAATATTTAATATTATTTGGAAAACTAAATATTGATTTTTAATGACTTTTAATTGACTAAACCAATGATTTTTCCAGGCTAATACAGTACCCGGAAAATCAGGGAGGGGAAATAGTCTGTGTGGGTAGGAGGAGGGGAAGATTATATATACTACTTAGATTTGAATACTTTTTTAAAATTTTATTCATGCATTGTAATCATACATTGTTGTGAAGAACAAACTGCTAGAGGCATACATGCACACAGGTCTCATTTCACCCTTCCCCAATTCCCACCCCATTCCTTTCCTTCTCCCCCCCTTCTCACTTCAGTTTAATGATTCACTTTGATATGTTTGTGAATGTACATTCTGTGCATTAGGATAGCCCCACACATCACCTTCAGATAGGTCACCTTCTTTTTTCATCTAAGGTTTCCCTTCTTTGTCTAGGGTACCTTCTATGACCGACCCATTTTCTCCCTAAATTCTGCAAATTAGGGAGAGCATCGATATTTTACTTTTTTTTTCTGTACTGGGGATGGAACCCAGTCTCAGCCTCCCAAGCATTGGGATTACAAGCATGCACCACCATGCCCAGCTCCAATTTTTTTACTTTTTGTGCCTGACTAATCTCACTTAACATAATGTTTTCCAGGTCCCTCTATTTTCCTGCAAATGACATGATTTTGTTCTTTGTGGCTGAGTAAAATTCCATTGTGTAAATATCTTATAGTTTTGTAATCCACTCATCTGTTGATGGACATCTTGGCTGGCTCCATAGTTTGGCAATTGTGAATTGTGCAGCAATAAACATCTCTGTTGCTTACCATGTGATTTTGAGGAAGTTACTTTACCTTTCTGTGCCTCATGTTCTCTTTCTATCCTCATAAAATCATTTTAAGTTTAAATAAAATAAAATTATGAAGTACATAACATATGCCTGGTACATGAAATAAGTGAATCCCATATAATTGACATATTATGGATTCTTGGAGTGAGTACTAAAAAGTATTTTGCACTGTTACCAGTTACTTGAATGAAGAGGCAGAAAGAGTCCAAAAGTATATAAGAACTCACTAGGAATTAGAAAAACTGATTATCCATTTGTAGAAAAATGGAATTAAATCCCAACTACTCACTCAGCACAAGAGTCAACTCCAGATCTATAAAAGACCAGGAAATCAAGCCAGAGGCTTGGGGGTTATGAGAAGAGGGCATAGATACAGCACTCCAACATATAGGCACAGGTAGAAACTTCCTCAATAAGACTACCAAGGCACAAGAAATTAAAATGGGGATTAATAAGTGGGATTGCATTAAATTAAAAAGCTTCTGTACAGCAAAGGAAACCATCAAGAACCTTAAGAACCTTTACAGAAAGCCAACAGAATGGGAGAAGATTTTTGCCAGCTACTCCTCTGATAGATAACTAGTATCTAGAAAATAATAAGTTAAAGAAACACTAAAAAAAAAATGGGCATGTGAACTAGACACCTCACAAAATAAGAAATACAAATGGCCAGTAAATATATGAAAAATATGCATCATTATTAGCATTCAGGGAGATGCAAATCAAAACAACACTGAGATTCCATTTAATCCCTATTGCAATGGAAATCATCAAGAAGTCAAACAACAATAAATGCTGGTGAGGATATGGGGAAATAGGAATTCTTATACACTCTTGGTAGGAATGCAAATTAGTGCAGCCATTATGAAAATTAGTGTGGAGATTCCTCAGAAAATTGGGAATGGATCCACCAAATGATCTAGTTATACCACTCCAGGGCATCTTTCCGAAAAACTGAAAACATAATTATTATAGTGATACATGCATATTCATGTTTATAGCAGCACAACTCACAGTAGCCAAATTATGGAACCAACCTAGGTATCCATCAACAGATGAATGGATCATAAAATTATAGGATATACACAAAATTGGATTCTATTCAGCAATAAACAAGAACAAAATTATATCATTGGCAGGAAAATGGATGGACCTGGAGAACATTATGTTAAGTGAGATTAGCCAGTAACAGAAAGTGAAGGGTCATATGCTTACTCTCATATGTGGAAGCTAGGGAGTAATTGGGATACAGGAGAGACTTTAGACAACAGAGGAGAAATTTCAGTGGAACCAGGGAGGTGGTCCAGGGGATGAGTCTGGTGTGTGTGGGGGGAGATAACTTACAAAGGAAGCACTTCCATAGACAATATATACATATATGAGAATACCAATGCCAATCTCAACATCATATATGTGGAAAAGAGGGTAGAAAGGGAGCCAGGAAGAAAGCCCACCAAGTGCTGTGTGCATATATATCACTATCACTCCAAACTACTTTATGATGTGAGACTACAATACAGCGATAAAAGCATATTAAAAACAACAACAACAAAAAAAAACAACTCACCAGGCAACTGGCATGAGGAGTTCACAAAGAGACTGACAAGATAATCCCTCTGGTTAGCTGATACAATTTAGAGCAGCTGTCCCTGGTTTTAGCATGAGGGCTGCAAAATTTCTAGATTTATGCTGTAATTGTCATGTATTTATTTCATCCCTTATCTATATTGGAGTCAAAATATTATCAATATTTATTAATGATACAATCTGTTGCAAGAACTCATTAGAAAAATAAAAGTTCCTAAATTACTTTTATGTGGGTAGCAAAACCTTGATGACCAAACTATATATATCCCAGTGAGCTGAATGTTTGTGTCCCCTCAAAATTTATATATTAATCCTACTACGAACAGTGATGGCATTAAGAGGTGGAATCTTTGCGAGGTTATTAAATTATGATTGCAGAGACCTCATAAATTAGGTTAGTGCCCTTAGAATAGTTATCCCAGCAAACATGTTTTCTCTCCCTTCAGGAAAAGATACAGAGAGCCAGAAGTCTGCAGAGTCCTCAGCAGGACCTGCCAATGCTGGCACCACAGTCTTGGATGTACTGGACTCAAGAATTGTGAGAAATAAATGTCTATTTCATATTGGCTACTAGCTTTTAGTATTTTGTTATAACAACCTAAAGACAAATAAATAACAAACTAAGATATAGATAATAGACCAATATGAACTGGAAATATCCATGCAAAATTTATAAACAAAATGTTAAAAGACCAAATGTAAATATGTGTGTATATTTTAAAATGTGTGTATAAGTAACTGGAGAGATTGATACATGTATATGTCTGTTTATATTTAAGCCAGTTCTAATAGTTGCCAGTATAAAATAGCTAAAGAATGATCATCCTGATAAATTAAAAATTAAACAAAATTCAGCAATAACAGGATTTTAAAAAATATACTCTTAGGATAGCCGGGCATGGTGGCACACACTTGTAATCCCAGCATTTGGAAGGCTGAGACCAGAGGATCTGGGTTCGTGGCCAGCCTCAGCTACCTAGTGAGGCACTCTGCAACTTAATGAGAACTTGTTTCAAAATAAAAAATAAAAAACAGGGCTGGGGGTATAGTTCGGGGGTAGAATGCCCCTGAGTTCAATCCCCAGTACTGCAATACACACACACACACACACACACACACACACACACACACACATATAAAAAAAAAAAGAAAAGTGAAAAGGACTGGGGGTAGAAATTGGAGGTAAAATACTCCTAGGTTCAATCCTCAGTATCAACATACACACACACACACACACACACACACACTCACACACACTCACACGTGCACACACACACACACACACATACACACACAGTGTTGTTTCATACATTAAAATTGCAATATATAAACTCTTAGGAAATTATTGGTAGAAGTTTCCTTAACTGAATAAAATTGATCTACTAGTTTCAATGAATTCATTTTCAAGCAAGTGTGAAAGAGTACAAAATTCCTTTTAAAATTAAGACTGGCCCAGGCCCAGTGGCATATAGAGAATTCAAGTATATGACAGAGGCATATTATAATTGTATAAAGAAACAGCATACTCTCAACTTTCAGCCAGCGGTTCTTGGACAATGTTTTACTTTAGTGTGGGAAAAAAATCCCTTAAATTCTGTTTGCTATATATCTAATCACATTACAGTTAAATTAAAGTAAAAATCTGTAAATTTTAAATCTTACAAGAAACTATAAGAGAATTTATTTACAACTACTCATAAATAAAGACATTTATAAACTATACACTCAAAGCACATGGAAATGAATGTTACATGTGACTCATTATAATTAAATATTACAATAAAATAAAGTGAAAAGTCAAGGTAAATTTGAAAGAAAATAGATACATCTTGTATTAATAAAGATAATATTTAGAACATATTAAAAACTGCTGCAAAACCATATTAAAAACAAAATATAGCCAATAGAAAATATGCATTCAAAGAAGAAGAAACACTAATGGTTATGGTGGATAACTTTTCATAACTACTAGGACATCAAAACACAAGAAATCTCTAATTCAAGGACTTTTGTTTACTCTGAAGATAGTATAAGTATCTTCAATATCTCTAAAGAGCAGTTAGTTAATATCATAGAGAATTTGAAAGGCATACATTCTATGGGTCAGTAAACTCAATATCAGATGCACAGTTTAGATAAGCTCTGATGTGTGGATTTCTCTGATATGGGCAGGAATAGACATACAAACAAGGCATAGTGGCTCATGTCCATAATCCCAGTATGTGGGAAGCTGAAAGAGTTCTATCTCAGGTTCAAGGCCAACCTCAGCAACTTAGTGAGAACCTTTTACAAAATTAAAAATGAGGCTAGGCATGGTGGTATATGCTTGTAATCTGAGTACTTGGGAGGCTAAGACAGGAGGATCCGGGTTCATGGCCAGTCTCATTTACTTAGTGAGTCTCTCCTCAACTTGGTGAGACTCTGTTTCAAATAAAGAATTAAAAAAAAATAGGACTGGGGGGTATAGCTTGGAGGTAGAATGCCCCTGGATTCAATTATCAGTACCAAAAAAAAAAAATATATATATATATGTATAAACATATATATATATAAAATATATATATGTATATACATATATATGTATATATAAACATATATATACATAATATATATGTTTATACATATATATTTTTTTTTTTTTAAAAGAAAAGTGAAAAGGGCTGGGGGTAGAAATTGGAGGTAAAGTGCTCCTAGGTTCAACCCTCAGTATCAACACACACACACGCACACACACACTCTCACACACACACATACACACACACACAGTGTTGTTTCATACATTAAAATTGCAGTGTGTTAGAAACTAAAGTATCCATAGATAGCATTGCTATATAAATGGAAGTAGAATGGTATTATCTAAACTGGATAATAATGTGAATAAATTGTAGAAATTTATTATTAATATATCTCAGAGAATAATATGGGGCAGTCACAGAATAACATTTCAATATTATATAATTACTTTTAAAAATAAAATAATACATAATTTATGTATATACAGGTAGTAGTAAATAAATAAAAAATATTCATAAAAATGATAAATGCCAAATCAGAACAGTAGTTATCTCTAAGGAGAGAAGAAATTATCATAAGTTAGCATATAGCTTAGTTCTATGTATAATATTTAATTTTAAAAAAGATAAAAATTTTAGATAATACTAAGACTGATGAACATATGGTAACCACATAAGCAAGTTTCTCCCTTATTATTTATATACTTTTGAATGCCAAAGAATATTTATAATAAAAGATTACTAATGGTAAAAGAAAATTAGAGAAAGGGGAATTTTTTTCTTTTTTTTTTTTTTTGGAAAAGGACAAGAGGAAACATTTTGAGTTGGATCAGCATATGTATTCTATGTCTTGATAGTGGTGGTGCTATGAGTCTATATATTTTCAAATATCAGAATTATACAGTTAATTTGGAAACATTTGTTATATGCAAATTTTATCATAATAAATCTAATTAAAATATTCTCAGACTTTCCAATTCTAAAATAAAATGGACACTCTTTACTCTATTGATATCCCCAGAGTTGCCTGTCTGCTTCATTTAGTTTCTTTAGATTTTCTGCTCTTTTTTTTTTTTTATCTGACCCACCTATCTCCTGCCCTCCATTTTTCTTCATGTTTGCTGGTCATTCTCAGTAGTAGCCTACCCTGCTTTCTCTTTGCCAGTGTCACTATTGACAGAATCACATTTGCTTCTCTGATAGCTATGGTGCTGCTTAAACTTAACCACAAAAATGCTCAAATGATTTCAAGGTTCTCTGCTCCCATTGTTTTCTTCTTGGTCTTCACATACATACTGCACTCCCAAGGCCAACCTGGATTGGGTGGGGGGAGGACCAGGTAGGAACTACTCATAAGAGAGTAATGTCATGGAAAGGGTGAAGATGATATGCAGGGCAAAGGGGCAACTGTGATGAATCACCACCTGGTATGTTTCATTGAGGCTATGTGATCAAGAAAATATAGAGAGATCTTATCCTTATCAGTAACTAAAGCATAAACAGAAGGAGAAGCTGTTCATGGATGCCCTCTCCTGAATTCATGTTAGGAATCAAATATTCCTAACAAATATTCAACCTTCATATCATTACAACACATTGGTTTGATTAGCCCCAGTTCTTGTTTAAACTGAGTCCTACCATTCTTGCTCCATTATGTTTGACTTTACCACTTCATTTCTCAATCTATACTTTAAAGTACAGGAAATTAGCATAACGGATATTAGCCCCAGCACATTCTACACTCTTGAGGATCAGGGGAATCGAGACACAGTGGCTTTACTAGGAGATCTCGTAGTCTAGAGAGGGTAATATGGTCTCCTCGCCCCTGACTTTGAGATATTTACTATGGTGGCATAGAGCTACAACCTCTGTATTAACCTTAGTAACTAATATCTCTTAAGAAAGCAGTCCCCAGTAAATTCAATTTGGCATCTCAGAAGACACTACAGTTTCAAAGAAAAATGACCATGACACCAACTGATTTGATTTCTTTCATATTACTAATATAGCATGATATAGGCAGATAGTAGTAAATTTGATGGAGAATTAAGAATAGGACTTAGATATGACCAGTGCAAAGAAATTATCTCTAGATCGCCTTTTTCTTCCAAAGCATGTCATCACCATTTATTCCCTTATTACTTCCTCCACTTCATGTAATTCTTTTGATAGCACCCTAAATATGTTAGCTGGAAAAAATGCATGAACGATTTACTAGATTTTGGTATGAATTTTCTATTTTATAGTATACAAACAATATATCAGTATTTTATGTCCTTTACATATAATAAATGTGTCATTGGTTACACAACAGAGAATTATTTTCTATATGACCCACGATTGTATTTGTACATTGTTTTTAATAAAAGTAAGAATGATAAAAATAAATGAAATGAAAAAAAGCTTACCTCTTTAAACATAATTATCATAATTGTCTCAGAAAAAAAAGAGAAAAATACTAATTACTATGCATATAATGGAAGTATTAGCCAGTCAGCTAATGGTGCCTAATTTTATCAGTTACATTTTCCTGTTAAAATCATGATTTTTCAGGGTCACCTAACTTATCTGACTTTAGTTTCATTTTAAATCAGTCTCAACTATTAAGGGAATATGAGAACATGCACTTAGTAATTTCTAAAGAAAGATAAAGATTGCAATGTGTCTCTCAAAAAAGACCAGTATTATCGCAAATGGTCTTCTGATTTTGTAAAGGATAATTTTAAATTACACATTTTAGTGTATTGCTATAATATGAACACTCATTAGTTGTCAAATTGGTTATGAATGTAATGTGATATATGTGTCATAATATGTGAAATTTAAAATTATGTGCAGAATATAGACAAGAGTTTATACAAATAACAAAAACTAAAGCAAATATTTCTGTAAAATTATTTTATGTATTTAGATAATTCCTGATCTCTCAGCTATATTTGATTTGGTAGTTAAGCTTTATGGTTCAACATTCCAGATAACACTACTCTTGGATTTTATGTCACATAAATATAGTGCATTGTATTGGAAATTACATAACAGCTGTTTGTTCGGTTTAGTGTATGGCCACAATTCTTCATATTAATAAACTAAAATGTTTATTATATAGATCAGTTCCTAAAATACTTAAGGCCTGTATTGTGAAGCCACAAAGTCTGATTAAATGCAAGAAAGAATATAGCATTATCATGGGCCCTCAGGTATCTACAAATCCCGCTCGTCTTCTTTAACAGCTTAGCTCTTAACTCCTGTAATATGTTCCCTATTTGATCACAACACTAAAACAAGAGAAGCGTATCTGAAAACTCAACTACAAATCATTTCAATTTACTGTATGTCTTTAGCTGCTCAATTGCAGGATAAAATTCCAATTTATATAAAACACAGCACATATATCAGCAATGTGCTTCTACTTTGTCTTCAAATCAAATTCTATGGATATTTAACTGAATAATAATTCTATTATAGTAAATTTTAAATTCAAGAAACTTCCGATAAAAATAGATTGCAGTTATTCACAGTTGTTATTGACCATTTTGAGACACATTGATGTCACTTACAATCTGAAGTTTCATTTCTATATATCTTTAGCATACATAAAAGTGTTGCCTTAAAAATATATATTTCTACAAAACTATGTACTCTATGCATGCTTTAAAAAAAGAGACAGTTCTCTTACCTTTGAATGTATTGTGATGGCTTGGGAAGAATATGATATTCATTTACTTATCTATTTAATATCTCAATTATGATCATATCACTTAATCCCCAGGAGGAAAAGCTCAGGATGTGGGGCTGCAATAGTCGAAGTTGAGGAGCTGCAAGATGTGGAGCAGTCAGGATTAACAGAAGGCTGGCAAGAAGCATCAGCCAGGGAGTTAGGAAAGCTTGCTCAAGCCACCTTTCAATATTTGGGAAGAATTGTAAAGGATATTTCCCAGAGCACATGGCAATATCTTCTTTTATGTGAATAGACTATGAGATAAAGCCTGTAGTGGTTTCCTTTGGAATATGGAATTCAGGTTCTAAGAAGTGGGAACAAATAGGCGATAGAAGAAACTGGACCACTTAAGGAAAAAAAAAAAAATTCAGAGTACTATGTCTTCTTTCCTTAAATGCTGAGCTACAAAGCACAATAAGATTAATAAAAAAAAGGTAATTGGTCCAAATGTGTGGCACTAAAAACTATTGAAGGCTTCAAATTGCCTAGCCATTCAATAAATGTACATTATATTAACCTTATTTTGACTTAAATTTAAAGACAAAATAACTGGAAATAAACATATTCAAGGTATCCAGATTTGATCCAATCACTCCACCTTTCTGTGATTTATTTTCCTTATTGTAGATAAAAGCAATGTATACCTCATAGAGCCAACATAATAATCAACAACAATGCCATGTAATGTCTCCTGAACTATATTCATTGGAGGTGCTCAATAGATACAAAAATCCCAGAACATCAATTAAGACTTAGGAGTCTAAGTACCTGTACCATTGTATGCTTAGTTTGAATCTTGCATGTTTCATGACTTATCTTCCATGACAAGAACTCTGTGGAACCTCAGTGTAGTTTGGATTTGCATCTCTCTGATTTTGTATGCTTCTTCTGTATCCTGCAGTTTCAGTAACTCAGTTCCAAGTTGAATAAATGGTTTTGTAGATCACAAAAGATTCTGTATGTGAAGAAGCAGGCCATCTCTTACAAAAGGAAAGTTTATGTATTTCTTTTTAAGTCTGGATATGTAATTAATATGTATTTGAACTATACCAATAAAGTTGGAAAGATAAAATGTGGTAATTTGAAGATGTATACTTGATTCTAAAGCTATCACTAAAATTAAAAAAATTATATAGTTGATGAGACCAAAAGAAAGAATTGTGATTATTTTAAGATGTACAGGAATCTAAAATAAGGCAGAAAAGGCTAGCAGAAAATGGAGCAAAGAACAAAAAGTATGAGCCAAAAAAAAAATAGTAAGGTATTGATTTAAACTATAATATATCAATGGTAACTGATGATCTAACTAGGGGCTTGCAATTATTTTATTTTATTTTATTTTATTTTTTTGCGGTACTGGAGATTGAACTCAGGGGCATTCTACCTCCGAGCTACACCCCCAGCCCTATTTTTTTATTCTTTATTTTGAAACCTAGTCTCACTAAGTTGCGGAGTGCCTCACTAGGTAGCTGAGGCTGGCCGCGAACTCGGATCCTCCGGTCTCAGCCTCCCGAATGCTGGGATTACAAGCGTGCGCCACCACGCTCAGCTGCAATTAGTTTTAAAAGGAGTCAAAAAGTAAATATTTTCATCTCTGTGAGACATATGGACTCCGTTGCAAGTACTCCATCCTACCAGTGTAGCAGAAAAGCAGCCATGGATAATATGTAATTAAGTGAGCATGGCAATGTTCCGATAAAACATTAATTGCAAAAACTGAACAAGTAAGATTTGGCCCATGAGCTATAATTTACGAAACCTTATTCTAAAACCCCAATTAAAAGTCAGTGATTGTCAGATTGCATTTTAAAAATAATAAGAATGATCTATATGCTGTTTACAAGAAGCACATTTTAAATACAAAGACAATTGTGTTAAAAGTAAAGTGATGACAAAAAGTTATAATGTGAAAACACTAATCAAAAGAAAATTTTAATACCTATAAAATATAAAAATATTGATTTCAGAGCAAAGTATATTACCAGAGGCAGAAAAAGTCATGTCATAAAAAGTTTAAGTCATCAAAAAGACATAACAATCCCATATATTTATGCACTGAATAACAGGGCTTCAAAATAAATGAAAAAATGATAAAAATAAATGGAAAAATAAATCCTCAAATATGCTGGGAGCTTTTAATATCTCTTTTCTCAAAAATTAATAGAAAAAAGGACAGAAAATCATTAAAGATATAGAATACCTGAATAAGATTATTAAACAACTTGGCCTATTTGACATTCGTAGAAGACACCAACTAACAATAGCAGAATACACATTCAACTCAAAAGCACGCAGAACAACATATACCAAACCTTGGACCATAAACATCCAATTCATACAAGCTATGTTCCCTGAATTAGAAATCAATGACATAAAATCTCTGAAGTTTCTTCTGAAAATAACAACAAAACTGCCCACATTCTAAATAACCTACAGGTCAAAGAAACAATCAAAGGAAATTGGAAAATATTTTGTAATAAATGAGGATGGAAGCACAGCCCATCATTTAGAAGCAAAATCACAGCACAGGGTGATATAGCGCTAAGTGCTAAAGAGAGAAGCAAGGACACAAGTTAATGGCCTTGGTGTCTACCCTAAAGAAAGAGAAAAATAAAATAAAATTTATTCCAGAGTGAGCAATAAGAAGAAAATTATAAAGATAAGACACAACAAAAATCTAATAAACAATAAGATACAAAATAACAGTTATAGCCAGGCATGATGGATCATGCATGTAATCCCAGTACTTGGGAGTCAGAGACCAGAGGATCTGGGTTCACCAACAGCCTCAGCTACTTAATGGGGCCCTCCACAATTTAGTGAGACCCTGTTTCAAAATAAAGAATTAAAAAAAAAGGACAGGGGGTGTAGCTTGGAGGTAGAATATCCCTGGGTTCAATCCTCAGTACTGAAAAAAAAAAAGTTAAAAGTAACAAACAGAAGCTAATTCTCTGAGAAGATTAATACAATTGATTAAAAACCTTTGCCAAATTTACAAGGGAAAAATATAAACATCTTCAGTGTAAGGAATGACAGTGGTGTTAACAAAATATATTCTCTGGCTATTTAAACTACAGATATTCAGAAATGTCATAGCAATATTTCCATCACCCAGATAAAGTGGACAAATCACTTAAAAGACAGTAACTACCAAAGTTTTTCCAAGAAATAGATAAATTGAATATTAATGTCTATTAAATAATTGAGTTGAAAAACATACCAAATGAAAAGCGAAGCATTGAAGCGACAGGAGCAAATGAGACTCTGTCCACCCTATCTTTCCTGATCCTTGGGGATACCTGACTGGCATGAATCCTAGGCTTCTGTTTCCCTAGCTTTTATAAGTGTCCTCTTTCACCAGGTGTATGCAATTTGTAGAGATACTAAGGCTCTTTTTTCTCCTCTCATCTGTCTTCATGGCATGGAGACTGCTTTGGTAGCTCGGTCTACTGAAAACCACTGCTACAGTTATAAACCTCTGCAAAATGATACTAGAATAAGTGAGTTTAGCAAAGTTGAAACACAGGACATTAATTTATAAACATTTGTTCTATTACATGTTCATTACATTAATGAGCATTAAGAAAATTTAAAAGTAATACTTTCAATGCAATAAAAATATGAATTCATTTTGGATGATTATAACAAAGATCAATATCTTCAATATCTATATATCTAAAACTAAACTGTTGACAATTTAGAATCTAAATAAATGGTGAGATTTTACCATGTTCCTAGTCCAAAGTACTCAGTAGTAAGATATTTTCCCTCAAAGATATTTACAGATTCAGCACATAATCCTAATTCAAATCCCATCAGACTTTGTTTTAAAATTTGACACTTTGTTTCTAAAATTCATAAGAAAATGCTAAGGATCTTGAATATTTAAAGTAACTTTGCATAAATAAATTGGAGGGCTAGCAATATCTAACTTTTGGAACTCAGAATAAAATAAGAGTAATCAAGAGGAAGCAGTTTGGGCTTAAATATAGGTAAATGTTAGGGACAATTGGGTTTTGAAAATTATGTGAAGGCAGTTTAGAAGTAAAAGGTATCTATTTCCAACAAATAGTTCTAGAACAATATAAATATAAATAAAAGAACTGAGAATATAAATAAAAATGTTATATAGATTAATTATACAAATTAGTCATATATATTAAAGTTGAAAGAGCTATACCATTTTTGTAAGATTAACAGAAACAGAAGATTCTGGAGACATTTGTGAATATTGACGAGATTAATTCACCATTTTATACACCAAACTATGATAGTGACATTTGACAATGCATTCATGCCAGAAATGCCTACATATAACATCTGAATTTGATCTATTACATATAAATTAGTAATCATATTGATTAACTTTGGTATAACAGTAACAATTCTTCTGATATTCTTTTTTGGGTCATTTATTTCTTAGCCTAATAAACTACTGTCATTTTCACATACACTTTCATTTTCTGTTTGTATTTGGTTGTGCTGGGAATTGAACCCAGAGACCTTCTACCACTGTGCTGCACACTCAGCCCTATTTTTTTTTTTTTTTTTGAAGCAGGGTCTCATTATTTGCTGAGGACCTTGCTAAGTTGTTGAGGTGGCCTGGAATCTGTGATCCTCCTGTCTCAGCCTCTTAAAGATGTGCACCACCATATCTGGCTCATATAATCTTTTAAAAGTGTTTTTAATATACCAAAGCATAGCATTCATTTAGTAATCACCCAATACAAAATATGGAAATCATTTTATAAAACTCCAATTTGATAAAAGGGTAAAAGATTTTTAAAAGATAATCAATAGTTCTATTTACAATTTTTGTGAAAAATGAATAATGCATTTTGATATTATAGCCTGATACAAATCCACAACTTTGTATGGCTAGTTTCATTCTCCAGTAAGGGAAGGTTATGCATTCATTTTTTTCCCCTTCTGTTGCAGTGAGGCATGGCTGTATAACATAGATCTGTTCTGTGAAATGCAGTCAGAAGGATACTGAAATCTTTTGAGATAGGATTTGCTTTTCTTAAAACACAAACAAATAGGTGGAGGTGGTGCTATTAATGTCTGCTCTGTTTTAACAGGTACATGAAGCCATTATGACAAAGAAAAGAGAAACTTGGAGATCCTAGGGCCACTGTTGTTCAGTGTTGGTACTAAACCCACATGTTGTCTACTTCCTTGTGTCCTCATTCATAAAAATGCTGCCATTTCACTAATTCATTATAAGTCAATACTGATCCTTATTGGCATTGATGTTTATATAGCTAAATGTATTTTTAACTGAAAAAATACTTTTGTTGCTTATTTTGAGCCCTTCCTTTCTTCCTTCTCTCTCTTTCTCCTTCCTTCCTTCCTTCCTTCCTTCCTTCCTTCCTTCCTTCCTTCCTTCCTTCCTTCCTTTTTTCTTTCATTCTTCTTTCCTTCCTTCCTTTCTTCCTTCCTTTCTTCTTTCATGGAACTTGGGATGGAATCCAGAAATATTCTGCCTTCACCACCAGATTTTAAACATGGTCTCACTAAGTTGTTGAGAGCCTCCTGCTGTTGCTGAGGCTAGCTTCGAACCTGAAATTCTCTTGTCTCAGCCTCCCAAGTACTGGGATTACTAGCATGTACCACCACACCTTGCAGAGTAGGCTCTTTCAACAGGCATGTTTCTTTCTTATTTGCAGGACACTTATGAGTAGATTCATGCTTCTCATAAATAGCAGAAAAAGCTGTGATTTTCTAATAAAACTCATAACATCAAAAGAGCAAACAGGTTAATTCAGTTCAGTGGAATTCGTGTTACCAGAATAATTCAGCATGCTTTCAGACATTTCTAAACTTATTAGATAAACTTTCATCTTATTTAACTAGTGTATCTTTGGTTGTATCTAATATATATAGAAAGGGAACATATGGGCATGCTAAGAGAAGTATCCTTAGAACAGAAAGAAAACTATTATTGAGATATGCAATCAAGTAAAATTATGAACATGTTCATATATATGCTGTTCCCTATTCAAATTTCCCTTCACATTATAATGATTATAATAACAAAACAAGTATCTACCTGTAAAACTTCATTACCCAGAAGGTCGAAAGTATTATATTTCTAAAAATCCTTAAATATATATGCTATATATATATATATGAAAAATATGCATACATATGTACATGTATTATGTATAATAATGATAATTGAAATGTATTGAGTGCTCATTATTTTGAATATTATTGGAAGTGATATCCATGTATATGTATAAATTTGTGTATATATACATATATGTATATATGGATACATATATATATATATATATATATATATATATATATATATACCTATATATATGGACATATGTAACTCTATATAGAGATATAGATATATACACAAACTTAAAAATCAAAGAGTAACATTATTTCCATTTTACAGATGAGTAAACTGAGCTACAAATAGATTAAGTAAATTGCCCAAGTTCACAGCATTATAAGTCCTGGGGTTGAAATTTAGGCATTTTATTTCCAGAGCCTAGTAGTTTGTCTTGAACAATGCACACAGTCAGTGTTAGCATTTATCTCAATTAATCCAAGAAAACATTCTTACTTTCTTAGTGACTTTCTAAGACACAGACAACTGTAATTTATCTCTTTATTCCTCCTTTTTTCCTTCCTCGTTTATTAAATTCATCCTTTTCCTTTGAGTTGCTTGTGCTTTTGAGGTCTTGTTGAGAATGTTTTTACCTGTGCCTATGTGTTGAAGTGTTGGTCCTATGCCCTCTTCAAGTAGCTGCAAGGTCTCTGGCCTGAATTCCAGGTCTTTGATCCACCTTGAGTTGACTCTTGTGCAGGTTAAGAAAGTGGGATTTATTTCCATTTTCCTGCATATGGTTAACCAGTTTTGCCAACTCCATTTGTTAAAGAGGCTATCTTTTTTCCAGTGTATATTTTTGGCTCCTTTGTCAAAAATTAATTGATTGTAAGCATGTGGGTCTGTTTCTGAATCTTCTATTCTGCTCCATTGGTCTATGTGTCTGTTTTTGAGCCAATACCATGCTGTTTTTATTACTGTGGCTTTGTAGTAGAGTTTGAAGTCAGGAATTGTGATACCTTCTGCATGGTTCTTGTTGCTAAGGACTACTTTGACTATCCTGGGCTTTTTGTTGCTCCAAATGAATTTAAGGACTGATTTTTCTATGTCTGTGAGGAGTGACCTTGGTAATTTCATGGGTATTGCATTGAATCTGTAGATCACTTTTGGGAGGATGGCCATTTTGATGGTAGTTATTCTGCCTATCCAAGAGCATGGAAGATCTTTCCATCTTCTAAGGTCTTCATCAATTTCTTTTTTCAACTTTTTATAGTTCTCTTTATAGAGGTCTTGGCACCAAAGGAAACTATCAAGAACCTCAACAGAGAGCCCACAGAGTGGGAGAAAATTTTTACCAGCTACTCTTCGGATAAAGGTCTAATATCTAGGATATACAAAGAACTCAAGAAAATCACAGCCAAGAAAACAACTTATCCAATCAAAAAAATGGGCAAAGGATCTAAATAGACACCTCACAAAAGAAGAAATACAAATGGCCAATAAATGAATGAGGAAATGTTCCACATCATTAGCAATCAGAGAGATGCAAATTAAAACTACCTTGAGTTTTCACCTAACTCTAATTAGAATGGCAATCATAAAAAACATGAACAACAACAAATGCTGGTGAGGGTGTGGACAAGTGGAAACCCTAATACATTGTTGGTGGGATTGCAAATTAGTACAACCACTTTGGAAAACAGTATGGAGGATCCTCAGACAAATGGGAATGAACCTACCATATGATCCAGCAATACCACTTCTGGGTATCTACCCAAAAGAATGGAAACCAAACTACCAGACCGACGCAAGTGTATCTATGTTAATCGCTGCACAATTCACAAGAGCCAAACTATGGAAACAGCCAAGATGTCCATCGACAGATGAATGGATTACAAAACTATGGGATATGTACACAATGGAATTTTACTCAGCCATAAAGAAGAACAAAATCATGTTCTTTGCAGGGAAATGGATGCAACTGGAAAACATTATGTTAAGTGAGATTCGTCAGTCACGAGAGTAAAAAAGCATATGTTCTCCCTAATATGCAGATGCTATGGAGGAGATGGGGCATAAGAAGGACTCCAGATGAAAAAGGAGAAACCCTAGATAAGCAAAGAAGTTGACTTAACTGAAGGGGATGGACGAGGTGGGGGCACCCTAATGCACATGATGTACTTTCACAAATATATCAAAGTCAATCACTAAACTGAACTTGAGAAGGAGGGAGGGCAAGGGAGTAGGGTGGGAATTGGGGAAGGGGTTAAATGAGAAATGTGTGCATATATGCCTTTATCAGCTTGTACCTAACAAAGATGTCTGATTACAATGCACCAATTAATATAAAAAGTAAAAATAAATAAATTAATTAAAAATTCATCTTTTTATTCTTCCCTTCATCTTTCCCACCCTTATTTCTTCTTTCATTCCACCATAAAAGACTAGAAATCTCAAATCAATTTGATAAATATCAAGATTTTCTTCTTTTTAAGATACAGGAGGGAAAGAGAAGCCACTTGTACTAGAAAACTTAAGATACTAATACTTCACAGAGTAGAAGAAAAAAATATACTTTGACTCGATAAGAAAATAAAAAATCTTATCACTTAAAATTTATTTTAAATTGTTGAGTTTGGGATGTCTTATTTAAGAAAAAAGTAAGGACTGTTTTAGAGCAAGAAAAAAAATATGTGGAGTTGAAAGTCAAATGGCAAAATTGAGAACCCATAAGGACTCTTACTTGTGGGTACTAATAATAAGTATTTAGTGTTTGAATACAGGCTAGAATGGAGAAAAGAGAAATTTTGTACAGTGGGCATAATAAAGTTGTTGGTGGCCTAATATATTGCAAGTGGTTTGTCACCTGCAGCAATGCATTCTTTAAAGATGTCTAACACACAAAAAAAATCTCCCAAGTGAATTTATTGACTAAAACCAGTTCCACAGAACCAATTAGTATCTTACACAGGCTGCCCTGCAAGGCTTATGAGGCCATCCATCACCTGTCCATTTAACTATTTAGCATTTGTTGCAGCAATTTGTCACTGTGTCACAAAGCTAGCATTTCAGAATGAGAGTTTTTGGTTGAAAGAAATCTAACAAGATACCACAGATATTTCTCATTTAATAAAACTTACGGAAGATTTATGTTTCTATTATATTTAACCTTAAGGATCTTATCTGGAAGGTAAGGTTAACTTCTTGCACTGCAGGTATTTCAAAATTAAATCAATTGTTTTATGTGAAATTAAAAATGTGAAAAATGGAATTATTTTAAATTTCACTATGAAAATGATTTTAAATTTTTATTATTAAAATTCTGAGCACCTACACCATAATACACTTTATCTCTTGGCTTCAGCAATTATGATTTTTATCACTTTTCCAATTCAGTCATTTACTTTTATATTCATTTACTGTAGCTTTCTTAATTTCATAGTACTGAATGAAGTATATTGTAGTTATCACTGAATGAAAGAAAAATATCTGCATTGCTTTTAATATTATGCATTTCAGCTAGACTTGGAATTCTAAACATATTTGTTGATGAAAATATTATTGCAGCATTTCAATTAAGCCCCATAATTTACAAAAAACTGTGTGCCCATTTCTAACACAAGGTATTAATTATAAAGCTTGGCTGTTGATTACAGATCATAGCCGACTGCTCAATTTTTCTCTCATCGAATGCCAAACAAATATTCCAAATAATGTAATTTGCAACATGCTTGCTATTTGGTGCAGAAATAATTGATGAGAATCACAAAGCAAAGGACTGGGGCAAAATGGGTCCACATAAAACAACAATTGTAGGAAATGATAAGTTCTACCAGATACTCTTTCAGACAACCGGGCATGCTATTACCTTAGGCATGCCAATCAAACGAAAATTATTCAGGTGTCTAACCTTTATATTTTATTAAAAAATAGGTTGCATCTTTTCATGGTGAAAACAAAGATGTAGGTGGTCTCTTTTTCAGCTACCTTATAGGTTCACCTGATTAAGATTTCGAATGCAAAAGAGGCAGGCAAGATACTGAGGACTCAAATGCCATCTCTGCATCTGAATGCCATTGAGCAGTTCCCATGGCATTTCTCACAGACTTTCAATGTGTGCTTGTCACTAAGCTCAATAGGAGAGATAAAACAGAAAATGTAAACTCCTGTGGGAGGAGAGTTGAGTAAAAAGCTTTCCTGAAGCCCTTAGAGTAATGCTTTCTGTCTGTTACTCAGGCTTCAATCAGTGATTTCATCCCTCTTACCTTATACAATGCAGAGTTTGACATGGATGACTATTAGGTTGGAGTAGAGAATGCACAATATAAATGTGTATGTGTTTGTGTGCACACATGAACACACATGAGGACCCACAGCTAATCTTCATCTTTAAAATATTACAAATTCTATTATCCACACCGATTCCCAATAGTGTGTGCTCTTAGGAAATATACTTGACTAGTAAGATAGCCTTTGGAGGGTAGAAAAAAAGTGATTTGAAGAATTATAATTAATTAAATATATGTACATATCATGTACACACAGTACATTTCTGAAATATATTTTTAAATTCTTATTTTCAAAAGGTAGCTAAAGTGACATAATTTCACAGATATTTTTTCATTAGTAAATTTTCAAGACATTTTCTTAAGGACTTGTCATATTAAACAAATGATACCTGGCAAGATTGTTTATCTCAAGTCTTCATTGAGGAAGGGCTAAAAAGTTGGTAGAGAGACTGAAATATATAACTCAGGGAAGAAATAATACTCAGGAAATTCTCAAGGAGTTGTCATTTTAAGAGTAAAAGGATTGGAGAGAAGAGAGGGAAACAGGAGGGTGACAGACAACTGGGCTAATAATGAACTGAGAGAAAGTGAATTGAAATGTCTTAGACATGTACAGAAACTGCATAGTGGGAGGGCATAATGTTTTGATAACCAAAAAAGGAGTAACTTCTTTCTTTCATTTTTTTTTTCTTGTTTGGGTTATGCTGCTGCTTTTTCCTTGGCAAAATTAATTCCTTGTGTGTAATTACTAGATGGTTTGATTCTCTGATAAGCTTTCCAATTCATAGTAAGCTTGAAAGTTGAATTAAAGCAATTGTTCATGCAAAATCAAGTCAATAATACAAATGCTGAGTAATTTATTTTAAGCAGAGGACTTGGAAACATTATTTCATATCACACATTTTACCAAATTCACAAACACAGCAGCTACACAGAAGTTACTCTTGTGTAGAAAGTACTACCTTTGTTCATTACATGTAATAATAATAATAATAATAATAATAATAATAATAATAATAATGATAATAAGTACTCCCTACACTTAAGTAATGTGCTTTATGTATACTAACTCACTCTCTTCACTCTATGAGCAAATAGACTAGTTAATTAGGACACTGGTTTCACAGTGGTAGAATTAAAATTCAGTTCAAAAAGGACTCAGTTGTCCATTCTCTTAAACACTAAGTTATAATCTTCTTACTGGCCAACTCCACTTACAGAAACAGGAAGACAAACTACTATTTATTGAATCCTTTCACATTTACATGGTAGTCACTTTGTATGTAATATCTCATTTGATTTTTCTCAAAATTCTGTAAATTTTGTCCCTGTTTAATTAAAAGAAAATAACTTATCTGTGGCTATACCACTGATAAATGACAGAGAAGAAATTCAAACCCAATTTCTCCAGACTCAAGCTGAAAATTGACCACTGAACAGAATATTATTGGCTATACAAAACTTCTGTTTTTCAAATTCATCTGAACTGATAGTATTAACTGGAAACTAAAAGGTGGAGTACAAGTTAACATGATGATACCTTTATTATCCTTATAGTGACAGAAAATTTGGGACTATATAGGCACATATCATTCTCAAATGAAAATATGATTTAAATTTTGTACCATAGGCTGTTATTTTGGAAATTTGTATTAAACCTTGGAAGAGAATAAACACAATATA
This sequence comes from Graphiurus murinus, assembly GCA_004027655.1. Taxonomy (NCBI): domain Eukaryota; kingdom Metazoa; phylum Chordata; class Mammalia; order Rodentia; family Gliridae; genus Graphiurus; species Graphiurus murinus. Next base: position 2,046 of record PVLC010020135.1, on the reverse strand, counting down.
AATGCAGATATTCTTCCTTGTTATGATAGGCAACTTGGAATGGTCATTTTAAGCTTCCTTGAAAAGTGTTCAAGAAAGAATATGTTTGCAAGACTTACTTGCATAATGAATATATAAACATAAATATAAAGCTATTGCTGTAGACATATCAGCATTATTTTAGGGACAGTCAAATGAGAGCTCCTAAGGGCTTGGATTCTTTCTGATAGAGTATATCTCTACTGCTAAAGTGCCTACAGAGCCAAGTACATGGACTTCCTGTGTTAAAAAAGAGGAACCAGAATAGATATGGCTCAAGCACATGGAAAGAGTAGAAAACATCAATTAAGCTACCAATTCAAAGTATGCTGGAAGTTCAATTTGTCTATGAGGCACTTTGCTGGGTGAGGGCTGGGGGGAGTGGGACAGAGTTGTGAGACGAAAAATATTCAAGATCAGTGTCCTAATCTCTTAGTAATAATCATTCAGTTCTATTTTGGAATTTTTGTGATTTGTCACAGTATTATACAATAGTGACACATTAATATTACTAATTAGGTAGAAGTATCTGTATAGAATGTATAGAATGGTTTGCTAATAAGACTCTCAAAATTCTTTCTGCAGGGAAGCATGGAAAAAAGTGCTGGATATGATCTAAACATAGAGAAAGGTGTGAAGGTGTGTGTGTGTGTGTGTGTGTGTGTGTGTGTGTGAGAGAGAGAGAGAGAGAGAGAGAGAGAGAGAGAGAGAGAGAGAGAGAGAGAGAGAAATGGCATATATAGGTGAGGAGGCTTTAAATATCAATGTTTTCCCCTTCCCCTATAAGTAACATTTGACTTAAGCCAGAGCTAATATTGTCAAATGAGCAAACATTCATGGATAAATGCCTCACATCTGGCAAAGTGAAGTTAGCTGACATTTACTTGGTACAAAGGATCAGGGATTAAATCAGGCAAAATCTCATAGGATCTAATATTGGTATATTTTTCATTCAGTTTTCTTGTTGTTTTTCAAGAAAACTAGGAATTTTTTTTTTTTTTTTTTTTACTATCTAGGAGGTTAAAAGGGGGAACCAAACATTATTTATATTTAACTTACTTTTCTTTTTCTTATTTATATCAATAAATACATATCACAATGGAAAGCACAGACACAAAATGTACATAATTTGAGAAGTGAATGAACATGAAAACAAGGAAGACAAAATAGCTCACAACTCCTAAATTAAAAAATAAATACTCTTAAAATTTTGATGTTTCTCTACCATAATGTCTATATGTTGATGGAGATTTAATAGATATTTTTAAAATAAGAGAGATATACAAAGAAAGAGAGAGAGAAACATATTTTGCAAAAACAAAATCAAGCTATATACTTTTTGTGATTGCATTTTATAGTGAATATATACTGAACATTTTAAAATGCTTCATAGATTTATGAAACATTCTTAACTGTTGCACTATATTACATTATAATTATTTTACTTTCATATAAGATGCCTTTGAAGAATGTAAAAAAAATTTACAAATACACTTTATTTTTTTTTTTGAATTTTTAAGTTTATATTTATTTTTTTTATTTTTTTATTTTTTTTTAATTTTTATTGTAGTAATTCGTGCAATATAGCATACATCTTTGTTAAGTACAAATTGTTAACAACATATTTGCACACAATTCTCATTTGACCCCTTCCCCAATTCCCTCCCCATTCCCTCCCCCTCCCTCCCCCTAAGGTTCACTTCAGTTAGTGACCTTGATATGATTGTCTAGGTACATCATGTGCTTTAGGGTGTCCCTCTGCCCCATGCATCCACTACAATTAAATCAACTTCTTTGCTTATCGAGGATCTCTCTTTTTCATCTAGAGACAAATACACTTTAGAAAGATTACCTTGATTACATCTTAGAAAATGCAAGGTTGCTTTAAAGTGCATGTCATATTAGAGAAATTGTGTTAGTAATCTCGACAGACTAGCATGGTGATCCTGATATATACTACAAAAGTAACCATGGAGGAAATTGAAAGTTTCAGGGAAGAAAGGATGATGAGGCAACTAGATAGATGGG
>PVLC010020134.1:0-28817 GCA_004027655.1 Graphiurus murinus | reverse complement strand
CTGGTGATTGAACTCAGGGTTATTCTACCTCCGAGCCATACCCCCAGCCCTATTTTATATTCTTTATTTTGAAATAGGGTCTCACTAAGTTGCCGAGTGCCTCACTAGGTACCTGAGGCTGGCTGAGAACCCAGATATTCCGGTCTCAAGCATGCACCATAGATTTATTTATATTGCATACACCTAAGAAACCAACTGGTGAAGGGACTAGATCCTTTTAACTAACCAATTTTTGAAAAGTATAATTGCTTTCAATGAAGTAAAGACACATATAACCTTAGTTTACACCTGGATTCTTCATATGGAAGATTTTATAAGAAGATAGAAGTGAAACCCCCAAAACACAAGACACCACCACCAAATCCTTGAATAAATATGTGTTGTAAATAAAACAATAATTTACTTTAAACCACACAGGAATTTGGATTTTTTCTATAGATTTGCCTTTTCATATATAAAAAGTCTAAAGATTGATATTAATTTAAAATGCCAAATACAGCCCTTCCCCAGGGATATTGAGTGCATGAAATTTTGTATCCAAACTGGCTTATCATGCTAGAAGAGTTTGAGTTTTTCTATTAGAAAGGTACATCTTTTTCTAGAACATCATTCACTTAAGTATTTGCATATATCTGCTATGGAGTATTTATTAAGCATCAAATAATGCTTTATCCCAGACAAAGGATTTAGAAGGAAGTTCCAGTGACAAAATGATCTTTGCAAACTCAGATCTAAAACATCCTCAACAGTACTTTATTGAACATCAACTGAGTGCCATTTTCTAGACAACGTCTTTACATTGTTTTAAACTGAATAAGACAAAGAACATAAAAAAAAAAAAAACAACTTGCAAGGCACATATAAAGAGTTAGGATTATTAGACAAAATAAGACCGTAAAAAAAAAATGTGGGCTTCCTGGAAGAGGTTCCATTTGAGCTAGGACTTGATGAATAAGGAAGACATCGGCAGATTAAAAAAGAAGAAGAAAAAAGAAATTAGAAGTTCTAGAAATAAAGAGGAGTGTAAGAATCACAGTATTAAAAAGTCCAGTTCTTGGATATCTGGTATACATAGGAAAGGTGACTATAAAGCTGCAAGAGTAGACTGCCGCCATTCTGACAAAAGGTTTTAAATGCTTCCATGACGTTCTTGGATACATTTCTTCTTTCAGTAAGATAAGGGTGTCCATAAGATTGCACTAGAAAAATTGATTCTGGTTCCCCAGAAGTGGAAATTGGGCCCCAGGAAAGAGACTAACTCCTTTGTCACCACATACAAAAATTAATTTGAGACACAACATAGACCTAAGTATAAAATTTTAAACTATAAACATCTAGCAAAAGAAAACATAGCCACTTCTTTGTGACCGTGGGATAGATAATACCATTTTTAGGCAAGTCACAAAAAGCACTAGCCAAAACTGAACTTGAGAGGGAGGGAGGGTAAGGGAGCAGGGTGGGAATTTGGGGAAGGGGCCAAATGAGAATTGTGAGCACATATATCGTTATCAATTTGTACCTAACAAAGATGTATGCTTACAATGCATGAATAAAAATGAAAATTAAAAAAAGCACTAGCCATAAAAAATATTGAATGATTAAACTTAATTAAAATTAAAAGTTCTATAATCATCATTTAAAAATAAAAAGCAAACCACAAACTTGAAGAGAAAATTTGTAAAACATATTCTTTTTTATAAAAAGACAAAAATAAAGAATGGATAAAAGCCAAGAACTGACATTTCACAAAAGAAGATATATAAATAACCAATTAGTACATTAAAAGTTACTCACCACTTTTAGTTGTCAGGGAAATGGAAATAAAATCCATAAGGAGCCAGGCATGGTGGCACACGCTTGTAATCCCAGCATTTGGGAGGCTGAAACCAGAGGATCCAGGTTCACGGCCAGCCTCAGCAACCTAGTGAGGCACTCCACAACTTAGTGAGACCCGGTTTCAAAATAAAGAATAAAAAATAGGGCTGGAAGTATAGCTCAGAGATAGAATGCCCCTGAGTTCAATCCCCAGTACCGAAAAAAAAAAAAAATCTATAAGGAGCTACTACCTGCCTATTGGTATGACTAAAATTAGAAAGATTTATCACACCAAAAAAGGAAGGGTAGAATTCTCATGTGTTGCTGGTGGTGGTGCAAAATGGTACAGCCATGCTGGAAAATACTTGGTGGCCTTCTCATATAGAGTTAAAAACACACCTATCCTGAGTCACAACCCTCACACTCTAAAATATTGAACACAAAATAAAATACACATTCATTTAAAAAACGCAGATATCCGTAGCATCTTTATAATTGCCAAAAACTGGAAATACTTCAGCAGGAGAGTGTATAAACAAATCATGATATACTGAGTGAAAACTATCCAGCAATAATAAAAAAAAATAAGCTACTGCAGTAATTACCAAACTTTTTGATCTTAGGACTACTTTCCACTGTTAAAAATTATTGGGGACACCAAAAGGGTTTTTTTAAAAATATGTCTTATAGTCTTTGTTATTTATTATATTAGATATTATAACCAAGTAATTAAAATATGTATTCACTTATATTCACCATAAAAATAATAATAATTATTATTATTATTAAAATAATAATCTTAGTATATGTTAAATAAAGTGGTTTTGTGAAAATAACTGTCAAAACAAAAGCACTTAGTGAGAAAAGTAATATAATCTACCTTTTGGAAATCTCTTTAATGTCTACCTTAATAAAAGGCACTTGGATTCTCATATCTGCTTCTTCATTCAATCCATTGTAATATAAAATTTCATGATGCCTTGGTAAAACTGTACTGTACACTGGTGAAAAACTAAGAGTGAAAAGTACACATCACACCTTAGTTAATTATAAAATACTTTTGACCTCATGGACACCCTGAAAAGATCTTGGGGAATTCCAGGAGTACACTTTGTTAATCACTAAACTCTTGACATACAAAACACAGGTGAATTTCAGAAACATTTTGAGAAAGGAAATCAGACACAAAAAAATAATACAGCACTATGCCACTTAGAGGAAGCTTAAGTCTAGAGAAAGTTAATTTATGGTGACAGAAATAAAAACAGCTTTGGTATAATGGGGGGGGGGTGAAAATTAACTGGGAAAGGAAAAGAAGGGAACTTGATGGGAATATTTTATATCTTGATTTGGGTGGCAGCCATACTAATATAAACATTGATTGACACTGTGTGTGACTAAAACATACAGAATCATACATTTAAAAAATCTGTGCCTTTAGAGCTGAAATGTAGCTCAGTAGTAAAGCACTTGCCTTCAAATCTCAATATATTAAAAATAAGCAAGATGGTGGGGGTAGGGTAATGGAGAGAAGAATCCTGGAAAATCAACTAGACAAAGAGAAAATGGGAAGCGATATGATAGAAATTGCATCTCTGTGGCACAATGACAGGGGTCTAGCCCACGTCATTTCTCAGCCAGGTGTTACATTCCTTTGTATGAACTTATACATTTCACATTTCATGATGAGTTTGTTTTTTTTTTTTGTTTTTTTTTTTTTTTTTGCGGTACTGGGGATTGAACTCAGGGGCATTCTACCTCCGAGCTACACCCCCAGCCCTATTTTTTTATTATTTATTTTGAAACCGAGTCTCACTAAGTTGCGGAGTGCCTCACTAGGTAGCTGAGGCTGGCCATGAACCCGGATCCTCAGGTCTCAGCCTCCCGAATGCTGGGATTACAAGCGTGCGCCACCACGCCCGGCTCATGATGAGTTTTAATAAATTGATCTCTGAGGATTTTTCCAGTTAATTCAGGGCTCAATTTGAAATAAATTCTTACGTACACAAAATTGTAGCATGGACAAATATATAATCATAATGTACGTAAAAACATTACAGATTGCCCTTTCTTCCTCCTTCAAAGTGTAAACCCCAAAGTTAAGTTAAGATTTGGCTTAAAAATGTTTTCAACTGAGATGAGGAATCCTCACAGTTGCACTCATTTGAGAAACAGATAAATAAATCCCCCCTTTCCTTTTAACTCACTCAGTCTCTGGAATCTGCTATACCCTTGCTTCCTCAACCTCTTTCCCAATGCTTGCCTCATTAACAAGTTCATTTGATACTTTCCCTGGGAATTTGCTACCTTTGTTGGGTGACTTGGGGCAAACAGCTCATAGGAGTCCTGCCTCCCTCCGGATGGCCCTAGATGGTGTTAGAAAGCAGCTCAGCTCCCTTGAGGACCCTAATAGGTTCTTAATTAGCCTGTTAGCGGAAAGACTGCAAGCACTCCCGGATGCATCAGGAAGTTAAATTCGGACTTAGAGCTCCTCACCTTTCAAGGCAAACTAGGAAAAGAGAAATGGATCCCTAAAGACAAATTCAGAGGAGAAATCTTACAAGTGTTTGTTAAGAGCATTACAAATTTTATTGGATTTTTCTTTGCGGTTATTGCTTTATTTCAAAGAAAATGCATCTACATGGGGAGTCAAAATGTACTGGTACATGAAGAGATCAAACATTTAATTTCCTTTTTATTTGTCTTTAGGGGACATTATGGTTCAGTCCTTGGTGAATGTTTTCCTACAGAAAAGATTTACATTAGGGGTTGCTGAGAGATTCCCCAGTGATCCCTTGTTTTCAGAAAGCACTGCGGGAAACATGGAAACTACTAGTGTGAGTCTCTGGGGTGGTCAATACCTGCCTACAGGAGGAGTAATGCTTATAAATCCTAATGCATCTCCTATACCACCTAATTGGCATCTCATTGGTAGGGGACCAAGCATCTCATTCATTCTGTTAAGAGTCTTCATGGCAACTCATGAGGAGCAGATGGCCCAGAAAGTATTTCCTCCAAACACTTTTGTTAGTTTCCAAACCAAGAAGGAATAAGTATCAATGTTTTCAACTATAGATGGAGATTTTGCAAAAAGCTGAGAGGTAGCCGGGCATGGTGGAGTACGCTTGTAATCCCAGCATTTGGGAGGCTGAGACCGGAAGATCCGGGTTCTCGGCCAGCCTCAGCTACCTACCGAGGCACTCCGCAACTAAGTGAGACCCTGTTTCAAAATAAAGAATAAAAAATAGGGCTGGAGGTATAGCTCGGAGATAGAATGCCCCTGAGTACAATCCCCAGTACCGCAAAAAAAAAAGCTGAGAGGTGAGTAAAACTCACAATTTAATAACAGGTGGATTCTTGATACCATTTTTAATGTTTTTAAACAATGTAATATACTTATAAACATTACAAATTCAAATTATATTGAAAATTTTCAGAATTGAAAAAAATGTGTATCTCTGGAACAGAAAATTCTGTGGCCAGAAAATTAATTTGAAGTAAAATTATATATATATATATATATATATATATATATAAATAAAAATATGTGTGTGTCTCCAAGCAAAACCCTTGCTTAACGCACAGCAGGTGTTCCATCAATGTTTGTATTTTCAAGAAAAATGATGAATAAGCCAGGTATGGTGGCACATGCCTATAATTCCACTTGGGAGGCTGAGATAGGAGGATTGTAGGTTCAAGATCAGCCTCAGCAAATTAGCGAAACCCTCAGTAACTTAGTGAGACCTGTTCAAAGTTTTTTAAAAAGGGAAGTGGGGTGCTGGAGGTATAGTTCAAAGGTAAAATGCACTTAGGTTCAATCCCCAGTATTAAAGGAGGAAGAGGAGGAGGAGGAGGAGGAGGAGGAGGAATATGGAGAACATTGAGGGAATGGGTACCTCCTCCATGTAGTCACCATGCTTTGGGCCTAATAAACTAAGCAGGCTAAATCCAGTTTCTCCCTGAATCATATGCTGAGAAGTACCTGAATTCTTGGAAAAGACTGTTTTTCTTTTTGCAGGCCAAATGGGGTTTTATTTCTCATCACATATGATGTAATCCAACAAATACCATTCCATATGGGAAGGATAATCAGAAAATTTGCCAAATATATTTTCACCTGAGTGGATTTTACTGTAAGAAGAAAAGCATCCCATCTTCCCTTGGAAGCCTGCACCTCTCGTCCCTGCACATTCCCCTCTATCACACATATCCATATTTTTATAGGCCCACAAAGCACTTACCGTGCAATGATAAATAGAGCCCTGTCCAAATGCATTCCTTTCTATTCACATCTTCTTCCATACATTTGCCTCCAAGGGTGTCTTTCCACCAGCTGATTAATTTTATGATTTTTAGCACCATGGTGCAACACAAGGCTGCCTAAATCAATGATGGATTTATCTATCCTCAGATTCATGCTGACAGGCCACTGTTCATTCCTGACCACAGCTATAAAGCCAACAAGAAGAAATCTGAACATGACAGCCATTCTCAGAATTCACCTATAGTAGCTACAGGTATCTGCCTGAGTCTGAGTCCAAAAGGAGTCATTTCCAACGAACCATGAAAAGCCATTGATTGGGAAAGTACTCAGGAGGCACTGATATCTGTGCATGCATTCTGTTCTACATCAAACAGAATTGGCTGATTACACCTTGAGGACATTTCATAGTTATCTCAAACTTCTGAGCTCTGTGGTCTTCATGCCAACAGATGGACCCACCCAGGCTTGGGAGGAATGAAAAGGAACAGGACTTCCCTTCCCTTGTTGACTCTCTTAACTTCAGTCTGGATTTAGGTTTCCAGATCATGTAGTAAACATGTAGAAACTCATGAGGTTTCATGCATAGAGTTGTTTTCAGCAGAAGGGATGGCTCTGTGCCATGAAGGTAACTGTATTCACAGTGGTCCTTCTTCAGTGTTCAAACTGCTTTCCCTTACATTTCCTCATTTGCTGCTGATAACAGTGCTAGAGGATCAGCATTATTACAACCATTTCATTTAGGAGGGACAAGGATAGAATGTTGGAGTCTGAGTGACCCAACTTAGGTTACACATCTTCTGAGAGAACCAACTTGGAACTCCAGCCTGGGAAATTCCAGCTGTCTTTCAACTGCACCCAAAACTCCGATATGATTTATCAAGCACTGGGGAGGTATCAGGCATGCTACTGGGTGTCCCCAATAAGGCAGTTTTCAAATTTTCACAACTCAGTGCTCCTTAAGAACACAGACTACTGTTTATTAAGACACAGCGTATTCTATGTTTAGAATTATTTTCATAGCTTTCCCCCATGACCTTGTGATTCTCAACATCCTATGATTTCCTCAAAGTCAGGCACCAAATCTTATTCAATTTTGTGTCTTCAGCAACATCTCATTTCCTAGAAGCCAAGAGAAAAGTGATATGTGAAACAAATGAACAGTTATACATATATGGGACCTGAATATAAATATTGCTAAAATATAGTCATGAAAAAGTACTGTGGAAACATAAAGGGGCTGATAACTAAAGCAGGCTCTGAAGTCCAGAAGGCTTTACAGAGAAGATATCTGAGTCTGGCAGGATTTCATGAAACAGAAGTGAAGACACCCCAGGGGGCGCTGTATGAAGATGCCACTGAAGTCTTGTTACAGGTGACCCTGTGTGGCCTGAATAGTGCAAGGTGGATAGGACAGGGCCTGAAGAAAAGACACTGAAGGTCACAACTATAGAAATTAACTAATTTAATTATATAATTCCAATTAATTATAATCAACCAACCAAAGTAAGAAAGCGTGTCTCAAACTATATCTCCGAGGAATATGGTTTTATGCAATTGGTTAATGAGGGCGAAATCCCCACTCCTGCATCCCCTAAGCCTGCTGCCTAGCATGCACGTCCTCCCCGGCCAGTCCCGGCCCCGCCCAGCCCCTGCCGGCCCCGCCCCCGAAGGGCCGACCCCGCCCCCAGGCCGGCGCGAGGGACGCACCTGGCTGGAATTTCCCTGCAGGCTGCAGCCGCACCTCCAGGGCAGGCGGGCGTCTGAGGTGCCGCGCCTTTAGGGATCCCCAAGGCCTCCTCAATCAATAATCCCCGGGGTTTTTTATGAGGGTTGGATTATTAGGATTTGGAGAGGGGACGATTAAGCTGGACTTCAAAGAGGCGCTGCAGCTGCACCTGCAGCATTTATGAAGATCTATTAATAGAAAGCACACGATTTAGCAGTAATCCCCAATTCATAGAAAATCCATGATTTATGCCTCTGGGCCCAAAAAGCACTGAGGACTTCGGTTCACCGGCTGCCTGGAGGCAGGGTGTGCTGGCCCCACATCTGGTCAAGGGTGACCTAGGTCACTGTGGTTGTGTGGGACCCTTTCCACTATACCAGTAAATGGAAAACAATTCTGCAGACCTACATCAGTCCCTCCAGGATCTTTTTTTTTTTTTTTTTTTTTTTTCCTATCCTGGCATATCAACCCATCTGGTGCAGAACCCAGGTAAACACATGGAACATACTGATGCCAATTCACTGAGAACTCCTTGCCAGACCGTGCGCCTTCCCCTGGTCCTCTCCTCTTTCTTCCTCATCTGTAACCTCGCTTGTCATTTGGGAAAAGGTGGCAGTCACACCAACAAACCGTCAGAGCATCTTGTGAGTGGCTTGAAAATTCTAAAATGCAATCATTGAAGGGAGTATACATATAATGCAAAATTAGAAAGAAAATTTCATAAATATCAAGGATAGTTACATAATATTTTATCTGTCTTTAAGAGACATTCAACAGACAGGGCTAGAGGTGGGCGAATGTTTCTTTGGTTTGGGAAATCCAAAGCTGGATTGTCCATACTTACGGCCATATGATAATCAATATGCAAAAGACCTGGAGATGTATGTCCACTGCTAATCCATTAATCATTTATAAAAGAACAACTGTGTATGGCTGTTTCTCTTATGAAAGGGTTTCATACTTCTTTTTTTCCTAGCTCAACTATATATATACTGTCTACCTGTTACCAGTTGTGTCACATCCTTCAATTAAATCCTTGCAATATTTTAACTCAGCCCTCAGGTTAGGTCTCTGCCTTGTGAACAGAAATCAGATGCACAGAACCAAAACTTCAAAACCTCATAATTTAGGGGTGATTAGCCTCTCTGCAAAGAAGTCTGCACCATCTCAGAGTTCACCACAGGGTCCTCTTGCACAGATGGAGGAGAAATTTTATGGAACACTGCACTGCATGGAGGAACGCATGTGGGGATTTGGGGCTAGGGGGTACAAACAGAGCTACCCCCTTCCATGAGGAACAACAGCCAGGATTGAGAATAGTGTGCCCAGGATAGAGCGCACTTAATGGCAAGGAGAAATCAGATTCAACCGCATCAATTACTGCATGGTGAAATTTTTTTCTTTATTATCAAAATGATGTATAGATTGTTTTCTTGAAACTGGTAAATAGTAAAAATATGAAGAAGAAAATTAAATTTGCCATTGACTCTGCTATAGGGAAATAACCATTGTAAATATTCGCATTTTTCTTTCCAATATTTTTTCTGTCCTGAAGTATAAAGGATACAGACGTATGTACAAAAGTTTTTGTTGTTAAACAGAATACATACTGTGTTATTTTACATTGATTCCATCTCATGAAGACTTTCCCACACTACTAAATATTTTTAAGTGAATTTTCACTCCTTAAAAACTTTGGTTATTCATTTAGCCATTGTCCTTTTTTGCTGAAAGCTCATTGTTCCCTTTGCTTTATTTATTTATTTATTTATTTATTTATTTATTTATTTATTTATTTATTTATTTATTTATTGCAGTGCCGTCCACAGCACACACCTCTCCCATCCCACACACACTGCCATAATCCTCCATCCCTAGTAGATCAAGAGGAAAAGGATCCATCCTGGGTCCATAAGAAATATCTTTGGAATAACTTTTGGTCACAATATCCAAGTGTGTATTTCTTCCTTCCTCTGTTTCCTTTGTTCTCCTGAGGACTATGACTTATGCTTAGATTGCATTCCATTTGAAGGACCTGTTTCCCCTCTTTACTGAAGGGAATGGAGGAATAAGAGGGAAAATATGCAATATGGGTATGGGAGATTAGGATCCATTGGTTTCCTCCTCTCTTCTTCTCTCCCCCTTTCTGTCTGTGTCTTCTTTCTCCTTCCTCATTTTAGAGCTACAATTTGGCAAAAACCTCATCTCCGGGTTTCTGGCATTAATGAGGTAGCAAGGGACGGAGAATTGCCTGTGGAGAGACAGACTTCAGGAAGATCACCCAGAGCCAATGGCTCAGCAGAACTGATAAGATTAAACCAGCCAGAACCCAGTAAACAAACAACATGGGAAAGACCAGAAATATCTTATGGTGTTTCTCCAAGAAATGTCACTCTAGTGCTCTGTTTGTTGGACAAATTGAGTTATGTGGAAGAGGGCTAGGTCAGAAAGCAAACCAAGGGGTTGTTTTCCTATTTGAAAATCTGTAGCCTGGGGTTAGCTTTTATAATCTTGTGGAATAAGACTCACAAGAAAGGAGATTCCTGAAATAGTTCTTGCTGTAATCATTCTTTCCTTGTTTCATGATCTCTTCTCCTTTCTTCTTTTTCTCTCCATTAAGCAACACATACTCCTCTGTAGGCTTAAAGCTAAATTTCCAGCTGACCTCAATCCAGGCAAATAGTTTTTATAGGGTAATTTTATACTCATCTATCTATTGACCATCATTTTAAATAATGTGTCAAAATGAGTCAACAAGACTTTACCAATTATGTGTTTATTTGCTGACTGATAAAGGGAATTATGTTCTCTCACAAAGAGAGAGTGTATGGATATCTGTGGGGGCAGTAGAAGAACTTGTACTCAAGTACCCATTCTACCAATAGTGTGAGAAGAAGCCACCACAGCTTGGTTTACTCATCTGTAAAATGGAAAGCATGTAAGTCTTGCTTATTACAAAGGATTGTTGCAAAGATTATAGGGGACAATGCTTTCATGAAACACTTTATAAATTGGAAAGGCTTTTCTATAGAATCTATATTAATGTTCCCAAACCTAACAAGTCTTCTGGTGTAAGCTAGTCCTCAGAAAAAAAATTAAATAACATTTCATACCTGACCAGATGACAAATCTCAGTCACTTGCTAGTCTCAATCTTAATTGCCTGGCTTTTGCATGGGATTTATTTGTTTTGTTTGTTTTTTATTGTTAATGCTTGTCCCTTTTTCAAGTAATTTTTTCATTGCAAGCCAAATTAAAAAGTCACCAGAAGCTAGCTAAGTCTATGTTAACTCTGAATGTCAAAGTTGCTGGTCAATTAGCTTCAGAGGGCAATATATCAAGGGAAAAAAAGTTAAAAGCAAATATGAATATCTGTTTGTATTTCATCTCTATCCAACAATTCTTTGCCACAGTGAACAATAACTCTAGCTCTTCCTAAACAGTTTCACTCCTGAGAGTTTGCTTCTTAGAATGCGAAAGTTGGTGCAAATATATACATTTGTATCCAGAAACTTCTATATGCAAACTTCTATATGTAAAAAATAAGAGGCATACGAATTGGTTCAAAGAAAACAAAACATGATCTTTCATGTAAGATTAGTAAAGAGATAAAAGAAATTAATTTCTTTTCAATGTATTTCAATCCGTTTTTTAAGTATTGGTATTTATAGAACTAGATAATGTGTTTGTCATTTTGTCCACAGGGAAGAAGAATCTATGCCATTTAAGTCCAAAATTTTTCTAACCTTTAAGTCTAAATTGTTAATGTTTTCAATCTTTCTACTTTCTGCCTTTATATTTGGAATATATAGTTTGTAAGCAAAACATAGCTAATTTTCATATCTAGTTTGAAATCTTAACCTTTTATTTGGGACATTTATTCCATTTACATTTAATGTAGTTACTAAGTTATTTGGGTTATATGCACCTTTGTGCTATTTATTTTCTATTTGAAATTGAACTGTCTTCTTTATAATACTTTCTCTTCTCTTGATTTAAAAAGAATCAAAATTTCAAAAGTATTTCATGTCTCCATTTTAACAGATAATGAACATATATATATATATATATAGTTAAGTATTATGAAGTTTCTATATTTTTTCTTTTTAAAATATGCTTTTATTGGTGCATTATGGTCTCACATCATAATGTAAATCATGTTGACATTAATATATATGCACATAGGAGGTGGGGGTGAGGGGCTACCAAGAACAGATATATGATCAAAGATCACAATACAATTAAGAGAACAATCATCATGAAAGAGACACACTCAGAAAAATAAACAAAGGAAGAAAGTGAAGCAATCTATTAAGAATTAAGCTCTGATTACTTTTTCAGTGGTGGTCTGAGAAGATGGTGCATCCATTAAACAAGACTAAAATGCTTTAAAATAAATCTTAGAAGTAAAATATGTTGTTACTGTAATTAAAACAATTTTAATGGCTGATGTACTAGGTTTAAGAAAACTCAAAATACATGTGGTATAAATTCATAGAAAGATTGCATGATAAATACTTAATGCCAGAGAACTATAGACTTAAAATGTTAAAAACTGATAAATGTAATATTATGTGTATTTTTCTTCCATGAAAAATTATAAAAGGAAAATAGAGGAGACATAGAGGACCAATTCAAGATGCAGCAATCAGCAAATAAATAATGGATGCTATTTAATTCCTGATATAATGGAAAACTATCAGAAGATCCTATCTGTCTCTCTGGAAAAAACATGTATCTTAAAAAGAATCATGGTTTTTGAGAAAAGTAAAGAAACAAACAAAATGAGAAAACTCTGAAGAAAACTGGGGAAAACCAACCCTGTCTACAGCTGTTGCATGTGTACAGAAGAACTGGCAGTCACAGCCTCCAAAGGAGAGCTGCAGACAGCAGCTGTGCAAGGCTAATTCTCAGAAGGGCTTGTATGTCCTCTCACCCAGGAAAATCATAAGATACCCTGTGGGCTCAAATTCAGCAATGGCAGTCCTGGCTACCTGTCTTCACTACCAGTGGAGGACAAAAAACCTACTGTGTGAAAATCAGGTCTTGACTAGCCACCCCTCAACATTGCTCCCACACCTCTTCCACATCTGGACCCCCAACCTTGATGTGATAGTTAATCTGGACTTCCAACTCGATTGGATTATGAGACATCTAAGATAATGTGACTTTGGGTGTGTTGATGAGATGATTTGCTTATGTAATGGCATATTGAAGGGAGAAGTCCTGCCCTGAATGCAGGCAGCACTGTTCTGATAGGTGCAGAACTTGGATAAAAAGAAGGAAAAAGCTGTGTGAAGGCATGTATGGTTATTCCTGAGAAAAGCATGTCTTCTCTTGTCTGAGATATCAGCCTTCTGCTCTTTGAACTGGACTTTCAACATTGTTTCTCTGGAGAGTTTCCTAGCCTTTCCATCTTGGACTGTGACTGCATTATATAGCACTCCTATTCTGAGGCTTCAGCTCTTAGACCCCTAGACCAGCTTCAGGTTCCTCCCGCTCTCAGTGTGCAGGCAGCCATTTGGGACTACACTGCTTTGAACTATAAGCTGATTTGATAAATCTCCTTTTACCATACATGCATCCTGTGAGCTCTGTTACTCTAGCAAACCCTAAAATACTTGGTAAGTTATAAAGTCGCTTGATGAATGATTGGCTAGTGGAGTGGAAGCAAGTGGAGGGAGTTGATAATGGATTAATAGTGCCAAGAATGTTCAAAACTGATTACAATTTTCCTCTCTTTTAATTTATAGGGAGAGAGAAATGTACCAGGACGTAACCCTCGGACCTTCTTTGAAGCACACTGATTGAGAAGGCAATGCACCTTGTGAAACATGACCTTAAAGACTGACGGGTTTACCTGAGGAGTGTATCCACTATCAAATAAAAACAACCATTCAAATAGCATGTAACTCCTGAAACAGAATAATTGGGGTGGTCACACCAATAATGTAAAATAAACACAATGAAATACTGCAAGTGATAAAATATTAGTACTATAAGTCAGGAACAAGTCATAACAAGAACCAAAGGTTCTAAGCATTAAAAAATACAATAGATTAAATAAGGATTCTAATAGATGGAATGAAAACAGAATGGATAAATCTTTGAGATTGATTAGATTAGAGATTTGGATGTTCAGAATGAAATGCTCTCTAAAAAAACCAATCTCAGTACTTGGGAGGCTGAGACAGGAGGATAGCAGGTTCACAGCCAGCCTCAGCTGTTTAGTGAGGTCCTCCACAACTTAGTGAGACCCTGTTTCAAAATAACGAATAAAAAATAGGGCTGAGGGTATAGCTCGGAGGTAGAATGTCCCTGGGTTCAACCCTCAGATCCATAAATAAATAAGTAAGTAAGTAAGTAAATAAATAAATAAATAAATACAGACTAGTGAAGACCAAAAGATATAGGTAGAAACATCAATGTACACATAATAAATGGAGGGGAAAAACATAAGTAATCATGATAATCTTCAAAGGCTCATTGGATGCCTAAATATATTATAATAAAATCTCAACCAAGCATGGTGGCATATGGAGCTGGGCATGGTGACATATGCTTGTAATCTCAGTACTTGGGAGGTTGAGAGAGGAGGATCACAGGTTCAAGGACAGCCTCAGCAAGTAGTGAGACTCTCATCCACCTAGTGAGACCCTGTTTCCAAATTAGGAATAAAATCGGGCTGGGTGCGTAGCTCAAAGGTAGAATGCCTCTGGGTTCAATCCCCAGTACCACAAAAAAGAAAATAATAAAATCTAAGAATTTCAAAAGTAAGTGATATTTCAGAATATATTCAATAGTAAGAAAAATAGCCTACACTAGAAAAAGAATCAGATTTGTGTCATATTATTTATGAGCAACATGGATGCAACAAGTAGAGCTTTTTAAAGAAAATTACCCAGAATTTTAAATGCTATATTCAGAGGTGTTGTGATTTAAATATAAGGGTTAATTAAAAATATTCTCAGACATACAGACTTCACAAGAATTTTTATATAAATTCATACTTTAAATAAATTACTAAAGGAAATATGCAAATAAAGATAAAATGATAAGTCAGAAGAAGACTGTGAGATATATAGAACTAAAGTTACCAAATGTTTTTTTCTAAATGGCAAAATTATAAAAGAGGTAGAGAAAAAGAGTGATCCATAAGAATCAAAACTAAAATTTTAGAGAAAATAATGTAATGAGGTGAAGGTGGGAAGAGATTTTGCAAGACAGATGGATGAAACGGGCTAAGATACTTACATATAGATATAGAGAGATATAAATGAGCCTAGGAAATGTATCGAGAAAATAAATATGAGGATGAATCTTAAGACTAACCATTTAAAATACACAAACTAATAAGAGGTTATATGACTTTTTAACTAGAAGGATAAAATTTAGTAGATCCAATGGCAAGCAAGAAAGAATCCTTTTAAAACATGAAAATATAATAAATAAAAAATATGAAATTAGAAGCCGGGCATGGTGGCGCATGCTTGTAATCCCAGCATTTGGGAGGCTGAGACCGGAGGATCTAGGTTCGCGGCCAGCCTCAGCTACTAGTGAGGCACTCCGCAACTTAGTGAGACTCGGTTTCAAAATAAAGAATAAAAAATAGGACTGGGGGTATAGCTCGGAGGTAGAATGACCCTGAGTTCAATCCCCAGTACCGGGAAAAAAAAAAAAAAAACTGGCCAAGAGACTGGAATAGAACTATAACTTTAGCTATAACTAAAGAAACAACCCACATACCCAATCAGTATATAACATCACTAAATAATCCTTGGGGTAAGAAGAAAATCACAAGTTATCACATACAAAATAAGCTTGGCTTTTTTGAGATTACAAGTAGCTGCCAAATTTCAGTCTCCTGAAACAAGAAAGGCTTGATTTTTGCTCATCTTCTTCCTATCATGGGCTGACAAGAATCTCTTTTTAAGTCATCCTCACCCAGGAAGCTAGGTTGAGAAGGAGGTCATATCTTCACACTTCCTCCATTGCTATAGCAGGGTACAGAGGTAGTAGTGACTAATAAATACACTCTCTTAAAATTTCTGCCCTAGCAAGGAATGGTGGCACAGGCTTCTGGTCCTAGTACTTTGGAGGCTGAGACAGGAAGATCGCAGGTTTGAAGCCAGTCTCTACAACTTAAAGAGAACCTGTTTCAAAATTACAAATTAAAAAAACAAAAACTGGGGCCATGGCTCACAGTTAGAATTCCTCTGGGTTCAATCCTCAGTATGGAAAAAAAAAAAAAAACCTACCCAGAGGTGATATAAATTCTGTTCACAGTTCACATGGCTAAAACAAGTCCCATGACTACGTCTAACTTCAAAAGATTTGGAGAAATGAATTCAGAAAGAAGAAAGCCAGAAATATTCCCAGGAAGCAGTAATAATTATTACATAACAATAATTACAAAACACTTGGAACTGATCAACAGTTAAAATGATATGTGAAAGCCAGGCGTGGTGGCACTCACTTGTAATCCCAGCATTTGGGAGGCTGTTTGCGGCCAGCCTCCGCAACTTAGTGAGATCCTGTTTCAAAATAAAGAATAAAAAAATAGGGCTGGGGCTGTAGCTTGGAGGTAGAATGCCCCCAGGTTCCATCCCCAGTACCACACACACACACACAAAAAAAAAAAAACCCAAAAAACAACAACAACAAAAACGATATGTGAAATAGATAAAGTATTGAAAGACAAATTTATAGCTTTCGGTATAATTACCATAAAACAAAAAGTTGAAAAAGTACTAACCAGGCATTTAATCAAAGTAAACAACAACAAAAAGAATTTAAGAAAGATAAAGATAATCATTAAATAAATCAGTGAAATAATGGAAAGAGGATAACAGAATTTGTTCATGAAAATAACCTAGTTCTTTTGCAGAATTAAAGATAGACCCGTCCCAAAACTAATAGTTATATAAGAGAAAATATGTAAAAGAGTAAAAAATGTAAATAAAGATCAAAAAATGCTAAACTAATATTTAAAAATATTATGTATACATGCTAATAATTTTCTGGAGAAGTATGACATAGCAAAATTGAGAAAAGACACAAAAAAACATAGTCTACTAAGCACTAAAGATAACTAATGTCATTTCAAGACCACTTTTCCAAAACTCTCTCACAGACATCTCTATAGATTAGTTCTAACAAATTTTCAATAGAAAATTTGTTCTGATTTTATGTAAATTTTCTAGATTTGGGAAAATAAATATCTGTACAACTCATTTTATGAAGTCTTTATTCCAACCCTGAGTGAAGAAAAATCATAAGCCCATTTCACTTTGAAATAGATACGAAAACAGATACAAAAATCTTAAAAGTAACATATATATGTATATATATAAGATTTTTGCATCTGTGTATAAGTACTACACACACACACAAGCTTCAGGATTATGTAAACTTTATCTTGCACAGGTAAGGTTGGTTTAACAACAAAAGTTTAGTATATAATTAGGGAGAAAATTCATATGGTTTCATTAGTTGCCTCAGGAAAAGTATTAAATAAACTTTAACATATATTTATGATTTAAAAGCTCAGCAAGTTAGAAAAAGCAAGATTTGTAAAAGTTATATAGCTGAAATATAGCAAAATGTATTTGAATCAGAAAAGTTAAATATTTGATCAGGAACATGAATATAATGACCTCATTGCTACTTTATCAGATTTTTTTTTTTTTACCAATTAAGTATGTAATGTGGTCGTTGGCAGGTTTTGTAATAAAATAAATAAGGGTATGAAGATGGGAAGGGAAGAGATGTGGCCCACTTCATGGGGATGCCACCTCTGCAGTCATATGGCTCCCCAAGCTCAGAAGGCCCTGTGCTTGGTTTAATGCTGTGTTGTTGTCATATTGGAATTCTTAATAATTTTAATTTTGGATCCATGTTATGTAACTGATGGGCAATGGAGTATGTGCATGAACAGAGAAGAAGCATGAATTATGCCATCTCTGTTCCTTGCCACTTCATTCATTTGCATACGAGAAGTCATGATACCCCTTGTGCACACACTTGAGCACTATTCAAAGCAGTACAAGGCAAGCATGTTGCATCTATGGCGAAGTAGGGTCCTGACAGCCAGGAACGGACATTCTTTTGTTCAAACCAGAGCTTCCTTCAGATGCAGAAAGAAGACAATGGCATTGTAAGAAACACAAATGACCAAGAAAGTCTCTCATAGTCTTTTTATCCAAATTTCTTCCCTGTGGCAGTGAACCACTTACATTGATGAGTATGACATGACAAAAGGGATATATATGGCACCTATAACTTCCCTTTGAGTCCTTCTTAGTGGTCAGAAAATGAAAGACAAAGGGTTGGATGTATGCTCAGCACATATAAAGGAATGAAATAAAAACAGCAGAGCTCAATCTGTGCACCATTTCCACCATTCTGGCAATATATACATCATTAGCATGATGCTGCAATTCTGAATAAAAGTTATACTTCCATATAAAAATGACTTTGCATAGCATAAAGATTAATTGTAAAATCCATGCTAATAATTTAAATTTTTAATTTTACTTTAGAACACTTAACAATGAATATGAAATACCATGTCAAGCCAAGAAGGAGGATCCACTGATAAAAATTATGTTTTATTACCTTTAACAGACCTTTTCTGTTTTCTACTTTTTGAAATAGAAGCCTGAATTTGCATTTTATGCTGGGGATCATCTACATAAAAAAGGAAAAAATGAACGCCAAATTCTTAGAGCTAATAAAAGAATTTGAAACACAAGTTTGGTTTTTAAAAATCAGTATCATTCCTCTAAACTGTCAATAATCAATTAGAATATACATATTTATACATATTTAAATATGAGATACTATTATAAAATAAAGTGAAATATCTAAGATATAATTTAACCAAAGCCACAAAACCTCTAGAGAAGATATCAGTACTCTAGCGAAGAATCTAAAAGAGATCTTATTAAATAGTCCAAATTCTTGGTGAACAAGCAAATATCATAGATATATCTATTCTCCTTCTAATTAATCTACAAATTGGATAAAATCATCATTACAATCCCTTCTGGAATTTTTTAAATGTACTTAATAAATGGTCTCAAATTTTATATGAAGAATAAAGGCCCATGAATAGCAAAGGCAACTTAGAAGAGAACAAAGGGACAAATAGGCAAAGTAATTAAACACGTACACTCACACACCCCAAAGGAACAGAGTAGAAAGCTCAGGGGGCATCCTCGTAAAACTTAACATAGGATAAATGTGCACCATTAAACTCTAAGTAAAGAATAGGCCACTGAGTAGATGACTTGGAGAGAACTGACTTACTACGTAAAGGTAAAAATATTAAACCCTTATTTAATACAAATGTAGGCTCCATACAGAGTAAAACTTTTAATATGAAAAGTAGAACAATTATATTCATAAAAACGCATGGGAACAGAGCCAGCTTCGTAGGCGTGGGAATGCACAAAGACCAATGTTGAGAGGGCCCAGTGCTTGGTCAAATGCTCCACTTTTGCCATCTGAATAGTCTTACAAATTTTTAACAGAGGGTCCTATGCTTCATTTTACACCATGCGGGCAATTTATGTGGCCAGTCCTATGTAGGAATACATCTTGTGCTGTAGGAGTGGGGAAGGACTTCTCGTTTAAAAAAGCCCAAATTATAAATAAAAATTTTATTTCTCCTCATAGAGAATAATGTAACTAGAGCAACCAGATGTTATAACAGATTGGGATACGTTATTTGTAAGTTTCCCAAATTTACAAGACAGTAATATCTCGAATGTAGAAGGTGCAAGATCGCCATGAACCTTAATCAACTTTTCCAAACTTGCAAATTTATTTTCATAGAAACAACCATTCTGGTATACATTACTGTTGGCATTTAGTTTACATATTATTTCAAAAAATCTCCCAATTTCAATAACAATTAGGACAGACACAAACATGTTTGTGAATAAACACCAATAACTCCTGGTAAGCATGGAATTCATTTGATGAGAGTGTCAAGAAGAGGGCAACCTGAAGAAGGCCAGCTACCTCAAAGTCTGTCCTACCACGGGCTTCCGAGGCATGTCTTATGGTGGGATTAGAGTGTCAAATAATTCCAAGGGCCAGTTAATTGAAAGCAATTTAACCCTCTTTCAATTTTAGGTCAAAAATTTCTTTGGTTTCTGAAACCCTGTGCTAGTTCCCAAAACTTACCCTTAGTGATGGAGACCATGACTTATTTTCAGTTCTCAGTAAAGGTATGTGACTCCCAGCATAATTAACTTCAGCTCTGGATTCCA
Source organism: Graphiurus murinus (assembly GCA_004027655.1). Taxonomy (NCBI): domain Eukaryota; kingdom Metazoa; phylum Chordata; class Mammalia; order Rodentia; family Gliridae; genus Graphiurus; species Graphiurus murinus. The sequence goes on along the minus strand of PVLC010020134.1, from coordinate 8,735 downwards.
TCCTCAGTGTCAGTTTGCATGGCCCCCATATTGCATAAATGACCACAAAAACATCTAATGATATATATGTTGTTCAGCTTTCCACCACTATAACAAAATATGTGAGATAATCAACTTATAAAGAGAAAAGGTTACTTTGGCTCATAGTTTGGGAGCTTTCAGTCTATGATTAGTTGGCCCTGCTCCTTTGGGCTAGTAGTGAAGCATCTTGTAGCATAGCAAAACTACTCACTTCATGGCCAGGAAGGAAAAAGGAAAAAAAAAAAAAAAGAAAGGAGATAAGGTCCAAATCCCCTTCAAGGATATGCTCCAATGACCTAAAGACTTCCTGCTAGGCCCCAACTTTTAAAGGTTATACTACCTCTCAATAAATATCACCCTGAGGACCAAGCCTTTGACACATGGACAGTTGAGGGACTTTCAACATCCAAACTACAGCAGTGTATTTGAATTGTTTCCAGCAATAAAGCATGCACTTCAAGCCAACTATGTTTTTTTTTTTTTTTCATTCAGAATCATTCCTGCTGTATGAGCTATGCTCCATAGTATGTGTCTAGAAAATTAAGGTTATGTGAAAGAAAAATTATCAATTACCTAAGGATGATTTTCCTTCCTTAGAAGGGAGCATTTCTAACAATGTCACAAAAACAGGTAATTACTTTAGTTAAGAAATATGCACAATCTCATTTGAAAGTTATGCTTGGAATAAGCATGTTTTGTGGAAATACTCAACAATTTTCTTTCTCTAATCAACAAGTTCTCTCTTGATAAATGTCACTTTGGTGGCCTCTCATGAGTTGTCTTGTTTTTACTGCCAAAGGAAAACTAAAAATTTCCATACACAGTGAAATAAAAACTTCGCTATTTAGTTTAATATTTACAGTGGTTTCTTGGTAGACATCCTTTGTCCAACTAAAGATGATCTCTTTCTATTCTTCATACTAGGAATATTTATTAGGCAGGCCCTGGGTCCTGATAAAATTGTCATAGTGTTTTCTCTTTTCATTTGGAAATGAAAAACATTCATTAAGAGATTTCCTATGCTGAACCATTCTTACATGATGCTATTCTTTTTACATACTTCTACATTTTATTTGCATGTACTTATCTAGGATTTTTAAGTCTATGGTCAAGAAGAGTGACATTGATTTATAGCTTTTTTAGTATTCTTCTCATTCAATTTTAGGGGCAAGATTAAACTAGTCTTGAAAAAATGAGTTGGAAAATGTTTCTTATTTTTCTATGCTTTGAAAGAGTTTAAGTAACAGAGAAATTACATGTTTCTTGAAGTTTGATAGAATTTCCCAGGAAAATCAACTGGAACTTTTCTATAGCGTTAAGACAGTCTTTCACAACCACTTCAACTTCTTCTATAATTATTCTTCTTTTCAGATTTTATACATTTTCTGGAGTCAGCTTTCTTTATATTTTCTAGAAAGTCATCTATTTCATCTACATTCCAAATTAAAATAAAAGTAGTGAGTATTCCCTAATTTTAAAACCTTTTTGTACATGTGGTATTTTCCCTTTGCTGTTTCATAAGAAGATTTGTTGGAGTTTTTTATTTTTATTATTTATTTATTTATTTATTTATTTATTTATTTTGTGGTACTGGGGATTGAACTCAGGGGCATCTACCTCCAAGCTATACCCCCAGGCCCCTAGACCCCCAGCCCTATTTTTTATTCTTTATTTTGAAACAGGGTCTCACTAAGTTGCAGAGTGCCTCACTAGTTCGAGGCTGGCCGCGAACCTGGATCCTCCAGTCTCAGCCTCCCAAATGCTGGGATTACAAGTGTGCGCCACCACGCCTGGCTCTATTTTTTAGTTTTGAATAACTAAATTTATCTATTTTATAGACCTCCTCTAATAACAATGTTTTTGTTTAATTTAAGCTTTATTATTTTTATTCATTTTATTGTTATATATTCCATTAATGTCTGCTTTTTATAAACTCTTCATTTACTTTCTATATATAGGTTTATGTATCATTTTTATTTTTATATTTTTTAGAGTGTAGAATTAATTACTTTGCTCTCTTCCTTTAAAAAATGTACTTAATACATGTTCATTGGAGTACTGATTTACATTTAAGTACTGCCATATATTTTATATGTGGTAATTTCATTAGCATATATTTCTAAAATATTTAAAATTCCAATTCCTTCTTTAACCTTAGCTTTACTTGAAACAGTATTTTATAAATTTGTGAACAGATACAATATTGGGTTTTTTTTTTCAATGTCTAGTTTTATTGTGTTTTAGTAGGAGAATAACCACCTATTGAGTTGCATTTATAGAATTTATTAGTCTTCTTTGCTATAAACACAGAACTAATTCTTTTAAAGTATTCTACATCTATCAAAAAATTACTCTCTCTTGTTTCTTAGTTAACAAGTTATATACATAAACATATTTAAGCAACATTGTTAATTCAGCTCTTAAATATACATCCTGTGCTTTGACTATTTAACTTATTAGTTTCTGAGAGGCACTGTTAAAATGACTCACTATTACAGTATTTCTGGATTTCTCCTTGTACTTATAGAATTTTTTTGTTTTGCCTATGTAAGGCTGTCTGTGCGTACATTGTGTGGGCAAACCACATCATGCTGCTTCCCGGGGCTATCCTCACCCTCACCACTCATTTGGCCTGCTCACTCCATTCAGGGCACTTCTTCAAGCTGGGATTCCCCCTACCCTACTGACAAAGAAGCCTCCATTGTTCTTACACTTCTGAATCTGGTATATTGTTATCTCTGTCTCTCATCATTGCCAATTATAATTTTGAATTCATAATTTTATTATCTTCTCTCACTAGAATTAAGTTTCTTGATGGTGGGGAAAAAAATGTCCACCTGGTATTATAGTCCCAGCACTTTAAAAATGTCTGGCACATTGTAGATGTTTAATAAATAAATGTAGATCTTAATAAGTGAATAAATTTTCATTTTTTACCCAATATTCTGTTTAACTTAAAGCTTTTCATTTGAGTTTTATTTTATCTACTATCGATGGTTTTAATATTGGCCTTGCATATCCTTCTTATTTCTTTTCAGTTTTTGGTCAACATTTTGCTTTAGGTAGATTGCCATGTATCTGTTTTGGGGGTTTTGCTTGTTTGTTGGGTTGAATTTTTTGTTTGTTTTTCAGGGCATTTTACCTCTGAGCTATACTCCTAGGCCTTTTTCTTTTCTTTATTTTAGTTGGAAACAGGGTCTTACTAAGTTTCTGAAGGTCTAAGTTGCTGAGTCTGGATTCAAACCTGCGATCGATCCTCCTGACTTAGCCTCTCAAGTACAGGGATTACAGGCATATATCTGGCCTTTGCATCTTTACTCATTTTATAACTCTGTGTTTTAACCTGGAAATTTAACTACCTTACATTTATTATGATTACTGATGTCTGAACTTATGATTGTCATTTAAAGTTGTTTATTACTGCTGGTCATAGTGGCACATGCCTGTACTCTCAACACTCAGAAGGTTGAGTAGGAGGATCAAGTGAGTTCAAAAGTTCGAGACCAGCCTGGGTAACATGGCCTGACCCTGTCTCAAAAAATGTTTAGTACTATTTTTCTATTATTTGTAGTTTTAACAAGTGATGTTTATGAATATTTTACAATGTGACAAGCTATAGTCCCAGTATTTTTTATTTTTATCTCACCTAATAATCTAACCAATGATTCATGTTGCAAGTGAGCAAATTGAAGTTTAGTAAGGTTCAGTTCCTTATCCAAGGTCCCATAAGTGCCAAATTGGCAAATCGGGCCCCACATGTTAGTCATCTGCCTCTAGAGACCTGGAGGTCCTAACCTCCAGGTTATTCTCCTTCTCTTGACTGAAGTGTTTTTCTTTCTCTCAAATGGTTTTAATGTTATACCTTCTATTTTTATGTCTTAAACAATAAGTGTAAATTTTGATCAATTATATTTCAACATATGTTCAAACAGAAATGGATAATTATTCAATATCTCCTACTCATCTCTCCTGAAAATACAATATTACTGCATGCTTCTGCATGCTTCCACTGCTGCTCCAATTCCCAAAGTTTTGTTCAAATAATTCAGCATTTTTGTTCCAGGTTGCCATATTGTTATTAATATTATCTTGCATTATTCTTCTTCAAATGGTTTTCCAATAATTTTTGCTTTTCATTTTGGAAAATTTTCTCCTTTTACCTGGTTTATCTCTAATAGGCTCTTTATTCATACCCATTCCATTTCTTGGCTCTGCTTGGCATAGTTGGTACAAACCCATAAGCCCAGTACTTGAGAGGCTGCTACAGTAGGATGGAAGGTTTGAGGACAGCATGAAGTAACTTAGTGAAACTCTGTTCCAATTTTTTTTTTTAAAAAAAAGGGGTTGGGATGTGGCTCAGTGGTAGAATCCCTCTCCCCTGGTTTAATCCCCAGTACCACAAAAATATTTTTTTATTCTGTGGTTCCTTTCATTTAATTTTTAGGAATTGGTAATCAGACCATTAATGTATTAATTTCTTAAGTTTCTTTCTTATTTTTTTATTGATCCTTTCTCACTATTATCTATTTTTCTTTTGGCTATTATAGGTTCCTACATCTTTCTAAAGTTAGTTGGTAAATTTTTTTTCTTGCTTTTTTCTTTTCATGTACTATTTTTCTCTCCAGTGTTGGCTATGTTTCCTTGTCATGACCCTCTTATATGCTACTGATTTGTTCTCAAATAATTTTTCACTCTCCATTCAGGTGTATGACATGATGTATATCATTCGTATTGGTAGCTGCTATTTGTTGTCTTCAGCTCTGGTGGAAGTCTGTTTCATAAGCCTGGATAAGGGAAGGAAGACCAGCATTTATGTAAATGAACAGGGAAGCCAATAGGCAGGCTTTCTTTTAGGTACATGAAAAAAAAGAATAGGAAATGAGAGAAACCAAATGAAGAAGTCTTCCCTTTGGGAGCACAGTGTTTCAGAGTATTTCATTCCTGATTAGAGCTGAGTTTCCTCTGTCACCCTCTGAATCATTTTGGATTCCTAAAATTAATTTGGGCTCTCTTCCACTCCTCTGCTGAGTCCCACCAGTAGATGTATGCTAGTATCTCCCTAGCCAGCACATGATATTACTCGTCATCATAAAAATATCTCTTATCAAGCATTTTCTCTAAAATATGTTGAGTGCTTCATTTGGATTATTTTATTTTGTTCTCAAAGTTGCTCTAGGAAGTTGATACTTTTACTACCTATATTTTATAGATAACAAGACCAAGGCTAAGGGTGATGATGGAAACTATGGAGATTAAATGGTTTGTCCAAGGTTATTTTCCTAATAAAGGACAAAGCCAGGAATGTGGCCCCAGACAGGCTGACTTACACACAGGTCCATGGTGCCTCTCTTTGCTATGTGGTCACGTTTTGCTAATGTAGTATGGGATACAGAATCCTCTTTAACCTTTGATCAGGTCACAGAGCTTGGAGGAAAATTCCAGAAATAAAGTCTGAATGAGACAAAGGAATGGATTTTAGGGAAGTGTACCTTAAGCACCAGGGCATGGAATTCTTATATCTGAGAAGGTGGATTTGTCATAATGGCTTACCCAGGCCACACTTTGGAGATTTAAGTGTCTGTGATAGCTCAGTTTCAGGCTGCTTTCCTATGATTTATAACCAAGATTCAGTCCTTCACATGGCAGCCGTGTGGCATGCTGTTCAAACTCCAGTGCTCAGAAGCCTGCCCCTGTCATCTCAACCCGGGTTAATAGGAAACACAAGCCACCCTTGAGACACCCTATCTTCCAACCTTTGGCTGTTGGATGTTTAGTTCCTCAGAGCTGCAGAACTTGTGCTGTCTATTTTTAGAGTTTGGTGAGGCAGAAGACATGCTGGGTGAACTTTGTTTAAGGCTTCCTGCCAGACTTGGCTTGCTGCACAAATCCGCCAAGAGGCAATGCTGGGCCAATTAGCCGGCTGCTGTCTGTCAACTGAATAAACGAGGTGAGTGGACAGCAAGGGGCCGTCCTTGCCTCAGACAGTAAGCAGAAGCCATGGTTAACTTTGCTGGTCTTACAGCTCTGAGGGGTATCCTGCCATGTATTGTCAAACTCCCTGGTTTTTACTAGAGGAACTTAGCCAAACTACCTGTAGTGAGGCAAAGACATCTCCCCTTAATTGCGCATGGAGAAAATTTGTTTTCCAGGTTATCACAGGACAATGTTAACATGAACTTTCTATTCAAAATTGGTTGCGAGAAATTATTTTTTATCAAGAGTTGCCACACAGTTGTGTAATACTACAGAACAGAGTGCTTTAAGTAAATGAACTCCACATACAGTCAGCCTGGGCTGATGTCTCAACTCCCCTCTTCTTTGCAGTGATTTTAGATAAATCATTTGACCTCTCTGATCTCGATTTCCTAGTTGGTGAATGAGTATAGCAACCATACCCATATAATGGAATTAATGTGAGAATTAAATCAGATAACACATGTAAAGTGCTCAGAATAATGCCTGGTATAGTATGAGAGTCCAATGATGCTGATTATCATTATTAGATATTCTGTATTTTAACTGAACTATAGAACCCACAGGTATTATCATCACAGTGTTTAAGAATGATCAAGCTAAAGAAGAATAAGTATCTGGAGCAAATTCACACATCTTGTGATTAACTGAGACAGTGTTCAATCCTCAGCTGTTTGATTCTAAAGTCTTGGGAGTTTCTGTGCTTTGCAGAAATCTACTCCTTGTAGAATAACTTTAACTAACTTGTTCTTTGGCATCATACCAACTGCCCACAACAAAGGAGGCATACTCATTATGCCTGTGATTGTAGCTATTGACAAGATCATGTTAAGAAAGTTGTCTGCCACATCACGCAGCAGTTTCTGCATTCCTGGGAGAAAGCCCTTGGGAATCAGTTTTCAAAAAACTGTGCTCTTTACTGAACAAGTGGTTTGTTTTATTTTTCTTACGGAGAACTGTGACTAATCCTGATCCTTCTTTGTTTTGGCTGTTAGAAAGCTTAGAATAAAATTTGTGGCCTTTTTTCTAGTCCTTCCATGTACTAATCTTATCCCAGATTTATGAGATTCCTTTTCTATTTCCCTTTACTTTCATTCCCTTGATAATATATTTTATCCCATTGAACAGTATATGTTTTCATAAACTTCCATGGTGCCTTTGTGGAATAAAGCAACGATGACTATATTTTTAAAATCTAAAAATATAGCTCAGTGCATGTTCTTCTCTTAAGTTTGGTCTTTTCTAGTCCTATTGGGTCAGATGTGCTTATTTTCCCAGGGTTGGATAAGCCCCACTGTAACATGTGAACACAATTAGTTTCCTGATATCTCCTATGTTGATAACAGGCAAAGACGAGGCTGATTTAAATTACAGAAATTTATGAACATAGACAATTTTATAACCAAATGTATTCTAATTTCCCTCACACACAAATGATTGGTTGGAGCAGAAAGATTAAGGGGTAGGGCACCAGAAGAGGGAGCAATTACATCAACTTATACACAGCTCTTCAAAAGGCCCTCTTTCTTCAGACAAGGCTGGTTCAGGTTCATCTTCATTCTGGTCTCGTTGTTATCTTTGCATTTATTGCACTGCAATGTAATATGAATAATTTCCTATCTTTATTACTTTTCTGATGCCCAACAGAGTGTCATAGTACCTGCAAGATAGAGAGATAGATAGACAGACAGATGATAGAAAGAATAGGCTCAGTACATGCTTCTTGAATGAATGAATCAAGGGTACAGAGGAAGGATACTCACCAGAGTGGGGTAGATGGAAGACAGAGGATTTTTGAAAAAGTAATATGCGCATTGTGTCTACTAAATGAAAATCTGTAAGCCAGGAAAAGAAGTGGAAGAAATTTTTGAGCAAGTGAAGCAGTGTGTGCAGTCACAAAGCAATGAGAAAGCATGACATGCCTGTGAAATTATTTCAATTTAGCTCCAGTCTGGGTGATGCGGGAATAGAATGAGATGAATTTAGAGTGTGGATTTTATCTGGAGGGTTATATAAAGTCATTGATGGATTTTCGGCAGGGGAAGGGGGCAGGTTCTGACATGATCACATAGGCGCTTTAGAAAGATTACTTTGACTCCTGCAAGGTCTGTGAATTGATGGCAGACATTGAGGAGGCTTTTACATCAGTCCAGGAGAGAAATGATGAAGATTTCAATTAACTAGGTAGTGGGAGTTGTGACGGTAAGGAATATGCTTGAGAGGTTTTATGGCGATAGAACCAACAGTCAGGGTGATCAATTGCACGGAGGAGGATGTGGGAGGGAATGAGCCTATAATGCTTCCCATGGTGCTATGTTGGTTAATAAGATGGATGTTCATGTCACTTTCCCAAAAATAAAAGAAAAAGTTAGGAGGAGGGTTATTAAGTCAACTTTGGACATATTGATCTTGAGATGCCATGGACACACAGACCGATAGATACATAGATCTATATCTCCAAAAATGTATTTGGCTAGGCAATACAAAAGTGTGGGATCTAGTGTTTAGATGGTAGTGGAAGGCATGAGTGAGATGTGTTTTCCAAGCAGAGAGTAAAGGATAGAACACTATGAGACATTGCCCTTTGGGTGAAGAGCAGGAAAAGAGGACCCAATAAATCAGTTCAGGAATGATTGCCAGAACGGAGAGGAAGATCAGTGAAGTCTCACCAAAGGAGAAAAACAAAATTGAGGAAATCGGGAAAGTCTTACACTTTCATCAACCAAACTAGGCATTCTGAA
>PVLC010020133.1:0-29123 GCA_004027655.1 Graphiurus murinus | reverse complement strand
CCTCCTACAATCTAGATTCACTCTATAACTTAAAGGAAGCCCTTTTGAATAAGGTCGCCAATGGTGATTGTGTCAGTCAGCGCTCCACCAGAGGAAAAGAGCCAGGAGGAGCTAAATACTACAGGATTTGTTACAAGGAATTGGTTTATGGGATTGTAATTAAAGGGAAAAATGGATTCACAGCAAGCATGAAGTCTGTAGGGTAGAGTTTAGGGAAGGGCAGGTTAGAACTCTCAGGCATAAGCTGCAATCCACATGTACAATTTGTCTTCTCCACAAAGCCTCAGTAATATTCCTAAGGACTTTCAACTGATTGAATTGGGCCTTCCCATATTATCTAGGATAATCTCTCCCTCTTAAAATCAACTGATTATTGACCATAGTTATATCTACAGACTGTTTTCAGAGTGACACCTAGATGGGTGTTTGAAAAATAGGGACTGTGGTCCAGCCAGCTGATACAAGAAAATGACTATCACAGCATCTCACTGCCATGAATGCAGACCTTTTCCCAAAGGTCTCGCTCAGCCAGCCCATCTGCCTTTTGTTTTCTTCTTCCTTTTCACTCGCTTCTTTCCTTCCTTCCTTTCTTTTATTTCTTTCTTCCCTTCCTTCCTTCCTTCCTTCCTTCCTTCCTTCCTTCCTTCCTTCCTTCCTTCCTTCCTTCCTTCCTTCCTTCCTTCTTGGTAGCGAGGATTAAACCCAGGAGCATTATCCCTTTGATTGCTACACTTTTCAGTCTCACAAACTAGAACATTACTTCCAAACCTGAATTAATATATTTCTTAAAAAATGTTTCTCGCCGGGCATGGTGGCGCACGCTTGTAATCCCAGCATTCAGGAGGCTGAGACCAGAGGATCCGGGTTCGCAGCCAGCCTCAGCTACCTAGTGAGGCACTCCGCAACTTAGTGAGACTCGGTTTCAAAATAAAGAATAAAAAAATAGGGCTGGGGGTATAGCTCAAAGGTAGAACGCCCCTGAGTTCAATCCCCAGTACCACAAAAAAAAAAAAAAAAGAAGAAAAAAAAATGATTCTCATGTATCAAAAACAAAGCAAAGCAAAACAAAAAGGAAATACTGGAACTTAAAGAAGCTGAATAGGAACAGACTTCTGGAACAGTGTTCTCTCCCATTTTTAGAGTTAGAACAAAAGAAAGAATTGGATTTAAATCCAAATTTTGGCATGTACAGTCCAAGTGTCCTTAAACAAGCACTGCTCATCTCTGAGCTATGACCTTTAATTTCCTCTGTGTAAATGGGAAAATAATCTTAGGGCACACATTCTCTCTCTCTCTCTCTCTCTCTCTCTCTCTCTCTCTCTCTCTCTCTCTCTCACACACACACACACACACACACACATGCACACACACACACACACACACACACACACACACACACAAGCATGCATGGTTACATACTTTATCTTCTTGTCTTCTATCTTGTCTGAAAATGCCTTTTTGATCTCTTGCAATGAATCATCTCCTTTGTCCATTAAGTGTTGGATGATATTCAAGCATCTCTCCAAATTCTTCCTGATCAACACACTTTCCTTATATTCATTTCACAGACTTCTGTGGATTCAATTGCCAACAGTTCAGGATGTTCAGGACAGGATTCTGGGCTAGAAAGATACTTTGGGATTCATCTGCCCTTACTCCTGCTCTTGTCTTTACCTCAAGGATCAAATATTGTCTCTCTCTGTGAGAATCTATCTAGGTATCCACTTTTCCATTTTTCTTGTCCTGCCTTAATTCCATCTCCATGATCTTTCTCCTATTGATTGTTGGTTTGTTTTAAAGTACTGGGGATTAAGCCCAGGAGCACACTACCTCTGAGCTACATCCCAAGCCCTTTTTGTTTATTTATTTTTTCTTTTGAAACCGGTCTCACTAAGTTACTCAGGATGGCCTTGAACCTGCAATCTTCCTGTCTCCACCTCCCAAGTACTAGGATTACAGGCATGCACCACCACATTCAGCTCATTGAAATCATTTCTTAACTAGTATTTTTAGAACTAATCTTCTCCCCCTCAATTCCTCTCTTTTCCCTCAACTGCAGAGATACCCTTCTAGAGCAAAGAGCTAGTTACTGCACTCCATTTCTGAACATTTTTAAATGACACAATACAATCCCAAACTGTACGCCTCCTCTCCTGTTGCAAACATATTAGACATTCCCTGTGTATTCCTAGGTTTTTCCCTGTCTGTGCCTTACCTGCACTGCTGTTTTCTTCTACTGATATATCCTATTTTCTATCATCTGAAGCCTTTCCTGGACAGAATTCCTTATTGCATTCCTCCTTGGGCCCACAGAATGATTTAATGCACATCTGTTATGACATCTATCACGTTGCCTTGTGACTCCTTTTCTATCACTCTGATCTCCTTCCACCCTTCCAGAGACAAATTTCTTGATGACTGATTTTCAATTATTTGATTGCATAGGCTAAGGAACAAACCATAGTTCAAGCTGATTACTTGTTTGTTAAATGAATGAGTAAACTAATGAAGAAGTGAGTGGATTGGAAAAGATCGTCTTTGCAGTACTGGATTATTAAATGAATTGTCTTCCCTTGGGGGCTGTATATTTAGCATCTATTCAGCTGATTTCAAAGTTCCAATCCCCTGTAAATGAAGCTTAGAAAAAGTTAAAGAACTTTCCCAAAGTAACCAGATATTAAGTGCAAAAAAATAAAATAAAATACAAATTAAAGTCATATCTTCTTGCCCTTTCTGATGCAGTATGTTTGCCTCTGGTAAGTGGAAAGTGAGAATAAATATCTAAGAAATACACTTTTTATAGAAGAGAAACTTTTCTATAAAATCCTTGTGAACTTCTTTTGTTAATGTTATACTGAAACATAAAAGATTCAGTACCCACTGGGGAGATGCTGTGGGATGCGGGAAGTTTAAAAGAGCAGAGGAAAAAAAAACGAACAAGGAGAGGCTCATGCTGCAAGACTTCCTCTTCACCTTTGCTCTGGAGATCAAGAAAGGACGTTCTCGAGCCATCTTAAATAGGCAAGCATCATGCTAATTATCCAACCTATGGATCAATAAACACTGAGGAGATTTTCATCTAGTAGCATTAATAATATCCTTCCATCCCTGAGGAGGGGGGCACACCCAGTCTTCTTAGACATCTCTTATTTAGCTGAACTTGCTGTAAATAGAGATGACAATCGAGTGGTTTAATTGGTGGTCAGCCACCAGCAGCTCCGCGTAATGATGATAAACAGGAGAGAAAATGTTAAATGGAGTGGGAGGATACTTGCAGGGAGGCTGGGCAACTTCAGGATTTCAAACTTCACTAATCACTAGTTTGATAAACCTGTTTCAGATGATACATGCCTCCATGCTAACCAGCCATTCCTTTATGGAAGTCCTTCCTCGACATAATTAAAGCCTGTTTGACCACTTACAAACCCATTTGCATTTTCATCTTCTCTCTGTGCCTGTCTTCCCCCACTTTGGCTCACTGCAACTTGTATATATTAAGCGCCTATGATTTGGGGCAGTGTGTGTGTGTGTGTGTGTGTGTGTGTTGTAAGCACTGATTACACAGCAGGCCCTTTAAATGGATTATTTTATTTATCCTGAAAATAACTTTAAAAGACATACTGCATAATTATTTCTACTATACGGAGGAGAAAACCCTGGATATGAAATATCCTACCAAGATCTGATAAACAAGTGGTAGGATGTGGAGTTGACCCCAGCTCCAAAGGCAGACAAGGACCTGTCCTATATTTTTCACCATCCCTTCCCTAGCCTATAGTAGTTCACAACAAATATTTGTTGGACAAATAGATATGTTGCAGTCTCATGATTTTCTACTATCTTTCTGCCTACTCTATCCCTATATGGAGTTCAGAAGGCCTCTGCAATTCTAAGGCTAAAATAATCTGTAGCGACTAAAATAGCTTCCAAAGACCAGAGAAGAATGTAGTGATTTCTCTGTTTTCTGTTCTTGAGGTGTTGGGAATAGAACCTAGGGCCTCTCACTTTCTAAGAAAGTGCTCTACCACTGAGCCACATCCCAGCATTTTTATTTTCTAATTTTGAGACAGGATTTTGCTAATTTATCCAGGTTGGCCTGGACCTCGAAATCCTCCTGCCTCAGCCTCTGGAGTAGCTGGGATTACAGGTGTGATCCACCATACCTGTGAGTGTGATGATCTCTAAGGGCACTTAAAGAAAAAAAAGCACTTAAAAGAAACATGTTTTTCCTCCTGACTCCTTGAGGCCCTGTAGGTGCAGTGTTTTCTGGTCTCCTCACTAGAAGGATCATCTCCTCATTGGAAAAGGAATACAAAGGTGCCACAGCACCCCCATTTCTTTTCCAAAATAAAACAAAACCCCACTCACACTTTAAAATTTTTTATTGGCACATTACAATTATACATGATAGTGGAATTTAGAGTGTTACAGTCATACATGCACATAGAAAAATTTGTTCTGTTTCCTTCCCCATACCTCCCCTCTCTTTCCCTCAATTCCCTTCCACTACTCTCCTAGTCTTTCTCCTAACTTGCATGAGATTCCCTTCCCTTTTCTTTCCTTTTTTCCCCTCTAGGTTCTACACACTTTTATTCACTTCTACCTTTTTAGAAACATTTTCACTAATAATTGAAATTAATGCTAATGCTGTGAAACCATGCATACATAGAAGGTTAAGCTATACCTTTTATTTTTGTTGGTATCCTTTGTTGAACTTGGTAGTCAAGGTAGTCTGGATTGAAACTCCAACTTTAAAGAACACAAGCTCTGTGGCCTTGGGTAAGAGACTCACCATCTCTGAGCTGCAATTCTGTAAAACCACCTGATGTTGCTTGTCCCAAGGTGTCCAGGCAGCATTCTCTATGCTGTAACCCCAAAAACCTGACCACCACAAGGTAGAGGAAGGACGTATATTTGCTCACAGTTCTGGAGATTCCAGGGGTTCAGTCTGGGTTAGTCCAGTTGAGGTCTGAGGAGCTGGAGGAGGTCTGAGGGTATGGTGCAGGGAACAGAGAGAGAAGAGCACAAGGGCTCTGCTCTCCCATCACAGAGGCCAGAAGCAAGAAACAAGTAGTAAAAGGGGTTCACGGACACACGCCCAAGTTCCCAAGGCCAAACTCCCAGTGACCTCTCCTCAACAGCCAAGCCCCACCTCCACTATGGCTGCTTCGTCTCCGTGAAGTCTTGGAGTCATTCCACATTAAAATCATAACACCAGGGTCATTATGATAGTGATCATATGGTGGAATCTGGAGCTTTGGCAGCAGTTTTCAAGTGTTTGGGATTAAGCTATTTGCCGGCTCTGTGATATTGTGCAAGTTTCTTTATTTTTTTCACTATAATAAGTAATATCAAGATGATAGAATTATAATGACGATTTAATTAGATGATGTACTTAACAAAAATAGCCTATAGTATGTGCTCAGAATATGCTTGTCCTACTCCCTTTTCTATTCCTCCGCAGTTTATCTTAGCACTGCCCCCTCACTCTGTATGTAACTTTCTGTACCATCACCATGTCTCTGTGGTCCATTCCATACATTTTGTTTTCCTATTTTCTAACAACATATACTTTGGTTCATGTCTTAGTCATGCACCTCAGTGTCATGGTCAAGTTTTCTTTTCCCACTCATGATCTTTTGTTGCCATTATCCTCACCAAAGGAGTTCCATTATGAACCAGGACCAACTCATTACTGTCTCCAAAGCTCTCCGTCTCATACAAACAGAATGCAAAACATATCTCTTCCATCTTAACCCTCGTCTGTCATTTTCTCAAAAAAAAAAAAACAAAACATTGCTCTAGAGTTTCTTTTTTTTTTTTTTTTTTAATTTGATCCTACGGCTAGAAGGTCCTAGTGCCCCATCCTGGAGTTCATATAGTAGTGTCGACAGACTTGGAGCAAGAGGAATAGGAAATATGTTCTGCTTTGCTCTGAGAGTTTCTGCCCACCTTCCCACAATGCAGAAGATAGGAAAGAGAAAATTCTCAAAAAATGATCCTGCTTCCCAAGAGTCTAATGGGGAGACATCAGATGTTTACAATTAGATGCATTCTGAACTATTGCAAAGTCACCAGATTAGGGTGTACAGAATGCAGGGAGATGTGGCATGCTGTAGAATTCTCACTTTTTCAGTCTTTGGAGATTATATATAAAGGAGAAGTAAAGCTGATAAAAAGATTGCAGATGGTTTATGCATTAAAGACACTAATCCAAATGACATACATGTGTGTGTGTTTAAGAGAAGCAAGAAAGCTGGAAATTAGAGATGCTGTATAGGAAGTGGCAAGTTTTGATGAACTCGTGGTTGTAGAGGGAGAGATTGAAAGACCAGGTTGTAAAATGGGCTCAGATTTGGGCCAATTTGATTGGCACTAGGGTAATATTCCCTACAGGGACTTCAGAGTTGAAAAGAGAAGACTGTGTTCCAGTAAAAAATTAAAATCTTGATCTTTGCCATGTTAAACATGAGGTGGTAATGAGACAGCAGGAAACTACTTTGGTGAGCCAGCAGGAAAACAAGGCTAAACGGCTGGAGAGTGTGGCATGCAGAGGTAAAACTGACTGGTTTATTCGATAATCATACCTTTCAGTAATGCATCATTGAGCTTCACAGTTTACAAAATTCTCCCATAGACATTGTCTGAGTTCTTGCAACAACTCTGCAGGGTAGGTATTATTACTTGTTTCTTACAAATATGGGGACTGACATTCTAAGAGACACTTGCTTTGGCCAATGAACCCATCAGTAAATGCTGGTATTATGATTTGAGCTAAGGTGCCCATTTTGTCCAGCTCAGTGTGTCTCTCACAATCTCATGATGGCAGGTGTAAAAGCTCCCTCACTTTTGTCCCTTCAGCTCTCAGAGGTGGAATGGCCCAAGCTTTGTGGATTTATGTTCTCTTAGTAACAGTTTATCAAGTATATAATTTTTTCTGAGCTGAAAGTTACATGGAAAGTGACTAAGAACCTTGGCTTGTGAGTCCACAATTCTACCAATGCCCTCTGACCTACTGGTATAGAAGGGGAGATGTCTATTCATTCCATCTTCTCACTAGAAAAGCCAGAGTTGATGCAAGGATACTGACTTAATCAGCAACTTATAATTAAATTCTAATTGTTTAAAAATACCTAGGGAAGCTTCATTCTTTTTGCTTGTCATTGAATAGAGGAGAGAGTATGGAGTAGTGACCAGTGACATACAGACACATGTAGAGTCTACAGGATGGGGTTTCTTGCTTCTAAAAAGGTGATCAGGAAGAAGTATTCCTTTTCTTCCTGTAGGAAGCACCATATCTGAATATGTTGCCAGAACTACTTCAGTGATCATATATCCATAGTCTCAAAAAGATATCAGAATGAAGGGTAGATGATAAAAACGATAAATCTGAAAACCTTACCTATGTGTGTGTGTGTGTGTGTGTGTGTGTGTGTGTGTGTGTGTGTGTTAATTCAGGGACATTGTACCTCTGAGCCACATCTCCAACCCTATTTTTTATTTTTAATTTTGAAACAGGGTCTTACTCAGTTATTGAGAATCTTGCTAAGTTGCTGAGGCTCTTGCTAAGTTACCAAGGCTCTTGCTAAGTTGCTGAAGCTGGCCTCGAACCTGTGATCATCCCGTCTCAGCTTCCCAAGTTCTGGGATTATAGGTATGAACCATCATGTTTGGTTTTTTTTTATCTTTTGACTTGCCATTAGGTGAAATAATATATACGTGCTTTTGTTTAAGATAATTTAAAAAATTAATTTTTCTTTCTCTTATAAATGATAGCTTCCCAACTGATTCCATCAGAATGAATCGTTATTTTTGCAAATTAATTCTCTGACTTTTTTTTTTTTTTTTGTGGTACTGGGGATTGAACTCAGGGGCATTCTACCTCCGAGCTACACCCCCAGCCCTATTTTTTATTCTTTATTTTGAAACCGAGTCTCACCAAGTTGTGGAGTGCCTCACTAGGTAGCTGAGGCTGGCCGAGAACCCGGACCCTCCAGTCTCAGCTTCCCGAATGCTGGGATTACAAGCATGCGCCACCACGCCCAGCTTAATTCTCTGACTTTTAACAGATGCAATGACCTAAATGCAGATTGTTTCCCATAAACTTTCACTAAGACACACACTTTTAAATGCCTTTCCAATAAAATAAAATATACATATTTTATCCACAAATACCTACACAAATGTGAATGTAAATGGGTTATTATTATAAAACAAACTATAATTACTAACAGGTTTCCATATTGTGTAGTTTCCCCTGACTTCCTTACCTTCACAAACATCTATGCCAAACTAAGAGTGAAGATATACATATATATATATATACATATATATGATAGATAGATGATAGATAGATAGATAGATAGATAGATGACAGATATAAGATTTCTAGTCTCTGATCCATTCTCATGGAAATGTATAAACTTAGCAGAATTTTATGACTTTCGTTGTGAATGGCTGCAACTCCTTTCTTCTCTCAGCTTATAACATAAAATTTTATCCCAGTAGTATCTAATTTTTTCTTCATTCTTAACATTGGTTCTTTCTCTGTATTAGCAACATCCTCCCAGCAAATGTTGATGAATCTAGAACCATGAGCACAGATCAATTCTGTCATGGAAAAACCAATAGACTACAGCTCATTGAGATGCATGTCTAAGGTGAACACTTGTACCCCTCCTTGGGAAGGGGCTTAGGAAAAGGATGTCACCCTGAGGAAGTGCTTATACATCCTAAATTCATAGAGCCCACAGACTCCAAACACCCCAGTTTATTTAAGAAATAGTCGACTGCTTATATTTTGACTCACTAAAATAATGTTAAACTGCATAAAAGAAAAACTAAAAAGAATCTTACTCTAGACATTGTCTAAATGACTCCCGTGACACTTAAAGAGTAGCTGATGGCTATTTATACTAATTTCACTGTTAAATCTAATAATGTGCCCATTTTATATTGTATATATTTGCTTGTATTCAATGTAAACAGTGCCTGCGACTGAAGTGAATTCATTCATTAGCATGACATGAGTGATGTTCATTATATATGAACTGCCAGTTATGCTCTAGGACCCTTATGATAATAAGATGTCACTTTTCTTGAAGCTTTCCCAGTGAGGAACCATTTTTAATAAATAAAACAAAATAAAATATGGATCCCTCGAAGACTCTTATTGATAGGAATATTTTTTTAAAGTAAAGCATGTGTCTCAAAAGTAAAGTCCTTCATTTTGTTTACTCTGAAAGCCATTTTTGTCCTGTTCTTTGGAGATTTTTTTTTCATTAAAGCTCCCCACTATGGTCCTTTTAATGGACAAGTTGGAGAATGAATAGCTAGATTATATTGTTAGGACTTCTCAGCTGTTGGATTTCCCTTGTTGGTTTGGAAGGGGAAAAAAATGACTTTATTTCATTGGAATTGTACAAATGATGCCAAATTCCTATTCAAAGTTGTTAGACTGTGATTACCGGTAGAATGATAACCTTATTTATGCAAATCACCAGAGTTCATGGTAAGTCTGACATTTACAGAATTAATGAACTAAATAATTAAGTGACCTAGTAAGCGAATTGGTAAACCAGAACTATTAATCTTCTAATGAATTCTTTACTATCACTTAAATAATAAATTTTTTGCATAATTTTAAAGGATTACAGTAAAGAAACATTAGAATAAGAAACCCATTATGTGAAGGAACGTTACTTTTATAAATCCGTCATTATGTCTTTTTTTATTGAATTCATTTCTATTCAGGTTTAAAAAAGTGGCAATTCTTATATTGGTGACTAACAGTCCCCGACTTCGAAGTTTTTTTTTTCCCCCTCACTGAGAGAAAGTTTAGGATCATTTACTGCTTAAAAAAAAAAAAAAGCACAGCCTAAAGTGAGTAATTAGCATACAACTATAATTTCAGAAATCCCCTATTTGATGATGCACATCACATGCATTTCAGAATTTGCAAGCCCTTGTAGGTTAACTAGCACATAAAATAAAGCTTCTGCACTGGTTCTCTTCAAAAGCATTTCTGTATTCTCCACAAATAGCTATCTTTCTTATCAAAAATATTACTATTCAAATAATTTTTTAAGTAGCAAATCACAGCTACTGAAATAAGTATTCAGGACTAACCACAACCAAAATTTAGAACCTTAAAATGTCCAGGGTTGTATCAGACAATAATGAGAGGGAAGAAAAAGATTACTTGGCTCCTTAGTATCCATACTAATTGCTTGTAAAGACTACCCTTGGCAGGATGAAGGATTATTATATCATAAGTATTCAATACCTTTCACTCAAGAGAAAAAATTTGGAAGCCCAAATGAAAAGAAAGGATAGTAAAAGCAACAGCTACAATGATTTTCTCAGCCCCTATTTAAAAAAAAAAGTTTATTATTACTTAAATCAAGCAATCAATGCTTATTGAACTATCACATATTGTCACATGCTAGGCACAGTCAGACATAAGAAGAAAAAGAAGATATCATCCACAAACTTGAAACAACTAGAATTTAAGTAGGATATACCACTGATATGCCCCAAACTAACACCAAGCTACCTAATAAAATTAAAAATAGTTCCAACTGTTGCACATGAAATTGTGTGACACAAATTCTATATCCTGTAACTTTTTAGGCTGGAGAGAGCAACCCATGTAGCTTTAGTCAGCAAATCTTCTAAGCATCTGTGAGCCTCTATTTCTGGCAACACAGCAAACCATAGATCCTGCAACTCTTCCTGGTAGAAAATATCCAGGAAGGCTGCATAAAATATAATAATATTCTTTTCAGTGCAGAACTGGGCTTGCACTAAAGGAAATTCCCTGGATTCAAGGACAAAAGAGGATCTCAAACTAGAAAGTAAGTGAAACTGACTCTGTGAGTGCCTTTAAGATGCTGGCAATTCTGATCACCAACAGTCTCAGGAGGATGTCAATGTCTTAGGTCTTTAAAGACTGCAAGGAATTAGGAATGTGATCCCTACATAAAGCTGGGACCCTAGAAGGGCTACAGTCATTGAAATTGCAAACTAAGAAAAAAATACTCCCAGCTGGGTACAGTGGCACACACCTATAATCCCAGTACTTGGGAGGCTGAGACAGGAGGATTGCAGGTTCAACATCAGCCTCAGCAACTTAGCAAGACTCTTAGAAACCTAGTGAGACTCTGTTTCAAATTAAAAAATAAAACAGGTCTGAGGGTGTAGCTCAAAGGTAAAATGCTCCTGTGTTCAATCCCCAGCACCAAAAAAGGACAGAAAGAAAGAAAGAAAGAAAGAAAGAAAGAAAGAAAGGAAGGAAGGAAGGAAGGAAGGAAGGAAGGAAGGAAGGAAGGAGAGGGAGGGGAAGGGAAAGAAGAAAAAAAATTCTCCCCCTGACAAATGGAGATGGTTTGTTCCATTCTGTGTCATGGGATTTGGAGATTAAATATGTACTTCCTAATGACAAATTTGAGAAATCCTAGTCCAATAAATAGCATAAATTGTTCCCAGATTGACAGCTTCCCAAGACATCTAGCCAAAGCAAGGCAAGGTCTCTTGTGAGAGACATACCTGTACTTCAAGTCCTGAAAGATCTCTACAGGTAAAATTCTGCTGGATTTAACTTCCAATGGAAAAGTTAAAATGCATAGGGTAAATATAACTCTATCAATGGAGTGAAATTTGAACCATAGATTTATTTAGCTTGAAAGATGTCAAGGATGCTCCAGAAGAAAGAAATACATGGATGTATCCCCCAAAGTGGGAAGGTCATGTGTTCCTGGTCTTAGAACTGTGGGGAGAGTAAGTATAGAAGAGAGAAAATGGTAGAGATGCCTGCCCTTTTGTTTGACTTGTGGGAAATCTTGCATTTTAAAAGAACTTACTATATCAGATCAGTGAAAAAAAATCTGACATCCGAATACAGTTAAAAATGGCGTTAGCTCTCTCAACCAAATAAAATGTTCACATTAGAGAAATGGCTGGTGATTTGGTAAGTGGATTAAAAATGTTTGATGAAATTGTTTTCCTCTGGCTGCATTTAAAACATGGCTTGAATGTTTTTTCTTACTTTTTTTTTATGGTGTTAGGGATTGAACCCAGGGGCATTCTACCGCTGAGCTTTTGAAACAGGGTCTCACTAAGTTGTGGAAGACCTCACTAAGTAGCTGAGGCTGGCCTCGAACCCAGATCCTCTGGCCTCAGCCTCCCAAGTACTGGGATTACAAGTGTGTGCCACCACACCCAGCTGTTTTTTCTTACTTTTTTCATTTGCTACTTACCCAGATAGTGGTTGGTTGGACCACAAGGCAAACGAATAACAGGAAAATTCCTTGTAAAGAAAATTGAGAATCAGGTAAATGCACCATTGTAAAGAGACAGCTTTCAAGTTTAAATATCTTCAGATTTTTGTCCAAAATTACCCAACCTCCCCAGGTTCGTGTTTATCCCATTAAGTGTATTCTATTACCCTCTTCTATGAGATGAATATTGAAGAATATACTCTGAATATGAATATTAGAAAATTCATACCTTAGAAATTAATACCCAGTGTGATAGAATGAATAGGCAAGGCTTCTGTGACATGATTAAGTCACAGGGTCTCCATCTTCATGAATGGTATTAATGCCCTTATAAAAGAGGCTTGGGAGGACACAAGAAGGTGACATCTTTGACTGGCATGGTGGTGCATGCCTATAATTCCAGTACTTGGGAGGCTAAAACACGAGGATTGCAGGTTCACAGCCAGCCTCAGCAACTTAGTGAGGCCCTCTACAACTTACTGATATCCTATTTAAAGATAAAATAATAAAATAGGAGTGTAGGTGTATCTCAGAGGTAGAATGCTCTTGGTATCAATCCCCAGTATCACAAAGAAGGAGGAGGAGGAGGAGGAGGAGGAGGAGGAGGAGATGATGGTGACATCTTTGGAGCAGGGATCAAGCTCTCCATGACATGCATGCACCTTGATTGGACCTCCTTCCAGCCTCTAGAACTGTGAGCAATGCATTTCTATTTTTTTTTTAATGACTCACCCAGTCTACCCTATTTTGTTATCGCAGCACAAATAGACTAAGACACCTTCCAAACTGCTCTCATTCCTGTGCAAGTGTGAGGGGAGGAAATGTGACAATATCTAAGCTTAGTGCTTTGCAGATAGAAAGCACTGAATACATATTACATTAATTCCATGCAAACTCCTATGTTTAGGAATGAGCAATTTTAAGTCACAGAGGCCATTGTAATCACAGATGCCTTTACACTTCATAAGCCTCTGTCGCCAGCCTCAAACTTTACAGGGAGCACACTCCAGTTGTTTTTAATGATTATTGTGTCAGCGGGCATGAAAGGGTACTTGACAGAGGGTACATTGCCACACAGGACTCAGGCAAAAACTATCATCAGTCGAGGGGAGACATTTGTTAACTTCTTGTAGATGAAAATAAATGTTTTTCATTTCGCTGGAAGCAATATTGAGCAGGCATTGCAGGAAGAGCTGTTAAAAAAAAAGCGTATTAATATCAGCAAGGCTATGAACTTGAGAAAAAATATCTTTAGAAAATCATCAATTCTGTGTTTTAAATATATGATTTGCCAAAACTCTGTAGAACTTAGTAATGACCAAACAAATCAGTTTGCATAAGTGTGTTTGCATGCTTAGTTTATATTCTCAACTAGTTTAATAGAACCAAAAGAGAAAAATAAAATGCCCAGTTATTTTAAAGATTCATATGTTAAGCTATGGTTTTTGGCTGGCTTTTTAAGATAGATAGATAGATAGATAGATAGATAGATAGATAGATAGATAGATAGATAGATAGATATAGGCTAGATATAGCCTATATAGATATATATATCTTTATATATATATATATATCTTAATCTATATATATATATTATCTAGCCTATAGATATCAGTTGTGTTATCTAAGTGTGATAAAACATGATATTTTAAGACTTGGACTGAAATTGTAGCTATCCCAACAAAAGAAGGCCAAAGAGGAAACTTAGGAAGCAGCACTGTGAAAAGAATCCTTGGCATAAGACCACATCTATCCGTGGGCACTATGTTGGACCGTAGTCTAGAGAACTGTCTTTATGATTAATTCCTGTCTCTGCTGCTGAATCGATCATGCGATGATCTGCATTGATTATTAAGGTGACTGAAGTAACTGGATCAGACATGGCTTACCAGTGCAAATTGGCTAATTCATCAACACATAAAGATTTCAGGAGAAATGGTAGTGATTGTCACATATCACCAGGAAAGGAATTACCCTGTTCTTATCAAATCTGCTAGGCCCATTTTTACTGACACATATTGTATTTTAAAAATAAACACCTTTCACCACAGAACTGTGGAAGTGACCTCCTTCACAAAAGTAAAAAAAAACAATATTTAATCCTGAATCACTTAGGTATAAGTCAAAAGACCAGCCTGTTGGTTGCATTGTCTCTCAGAAAAAAAATCACTGGGGTGGATTGTTCTTTTAATCTGACCTCCAGTTAGGTATGAGAAGGTTACAAATTTTGATCACTCTAAGACAAACTAAACTTAAATTATTAGCAAAGGACTTCCATAATCAAATTCGCAAGGCTCTGAGAATAACATAAAGCAAAATTAACTTGAAAAATCCACCTGTACCTCTGTCCACTTCTAATAAAACTTTCTAGGGCTTAGTATTATTCCTCAACCAAAGAAATGAGAAATATTAACCAGGAAGTTAAAACAAAACTGGATACCTACATACATAATTATTGGAAGTTAAGTTCTGAGCCTAAAGAAAAACTGAGAAATAAAGTCATTGCTATAATAAGGATTTAGGTTTTTCATCTAATTCTGTATTAATTTGAGGAACAATTGTGTCTATAAAAGTATATATCTCTTTCATTCTAATGCATGATTTTAAAAGAAGAAAAATTCTGGTAAAGTATGATAATTTAGAAAACTCAAAATTAAGAAGAAAGTCATGAATACTTTCCAACTAGAAAATAGAAATATTTGGGTTTCAAGAACACAGGTCCACTGGGAATTAGCTTGATATGAGGTGATGGATCCCTGGGAATTCTCCAAAGCAATTGGCACCAAGCCCCCATGATTTCCATTTCGGGAAGTATCTCTCAGTCTCCAATTCTGTCACATCATAGAAATTTCAAGGTTCATCGTAAGGAAATATTTAAAGATGAATGAAAAAAATTGACACAGGGATAAGTTAAGAGGCACTAATAAGCATTGTTTGGAGAAGAGCTACTAACACTTGTTTCACATGTTTTTGAAAAGCAAATATAGTATGATTCAAAATTGCTCTTGACAGCAGCCAACTGCCAACTATTTAGATTGGCTCAAGTCAGCATATGCTGAGATTCCCCATGCTACTGTGTCTTCAAAAAGAATCTCTTCAGATTGGTGGTGAGGGAATATTTCCTTTGAACATTTAAGTAATATGTAAAGATAGGAAAAAAGATATAAATGCTAATAATTAAAAAGTAAATGAATAATACCCACTGCAGCACACTTGAAAGGCATGGTAGATTTTTACATTCCCAGAAATTGGCAGCCAGATCTGCTAAGTTCCTTTCAGTATTCTGTTTCTGTTAATATAAGCAGTGAGATGTACACAATTGAGGGGAAATATCAAGAAAAAATTCTAAGGGAAATACATTTGCAAAATTAACAGGGAATAATGCTGCTTGACTATTCTAGAACATTTGTTTACTTGCTCATGTTAGAATATAGTTTTACACAGAGACTAAAAAACGGGGAGAGAAAGGATAGGAAAGGAAGAGGATGAGAGGAAACCAACATGTTTTTAAAAATTAGAGAGACCCTCAGCAACTTAGTGAGACCTTGTTTCAATAAATATATAAATAAATAAATAGATTTGGGAGCATAGCTCAGAGGTAGAATGCCACTGGGTTCAATTTTTTAATTCTTCCCTCCCCAAAAAGGTACTTTATAATTTAGAAACAGTTTAGAAATTATGATATAATGCTTGATCATTACAATGGGGATAGCAGTATTACATAGATTATTCTAAAGGTAAGAGGAAAGAAACAAGTCAATTATTACTATTTCTTAGTCTTTTACTACTATACATTACTATCTTTTAAAATCTTATCATTTGGGTTTGTTAGTTTATCAGTAATGAGGATTTAAAAAAAAAAACTTCTTAAAGTTCTAATATACTGAATGCTTTTCTTTTTATCCCATAGTTGAAAATGCTATGTTCATCTTTGTTATATATCTAATCCTTAAACCAAAGTTTATACATAACCTGATTTAAAATAATAAGACCAAATTAAGAACTGAAATGTTTAACCTTAAAACTTCGCTGAGCATGGTGACTATGTGGGATGTTTGATTTATGAGCTCGCTGCTTAGCTGAGTCAGAGATACTTGCTTGGGAGACTCTGGGATGGTTTTTTCCATAGCTAGTCAGCTTCTAGAATGTTTCTGAACAGCCACTCCTATCAACGAAGAACCTTCACCATTAATTTGCTTACAGCTTTAATTACCTTTAAAAGTCAGTAGAACAACATACCAATGTGCACACCTTATTAAATGACTCCAGATGTAAGGCTTTTAATCTCTTTAGAAGGAGGCTTACTTCGTTGTCATCAAGAATTCTCATCCAGGTGAAGGCATGACCTGCATAAAAATCTCCCCTTGCCCTTTTGACTTCCCAATAAATATCCTGAGGATGGATGTAAGGATAAAGTAGGGAAATCAAATCAAGAATGACTGAAAAGGCTCACTGCCATAAATAATCAGAAAAAGAGACTGAGGAAGAGGCCAACAAGTAAAGCTATGAAGGTCAGACCTGAGGAACTCTTTCAGGATGGTAGAAAAGGATCTTAAGCAGAAAGCTGTTTGCTAAGTACATGTTCTGGGTAAAGTCATGAAATAGCCACTTGTTTATCTCTTTGTTCTAGAAAAATGTTTCCACCATGTACCAAGTACCAGATACTGTCTATATGAAAGAAACAAGACCATCTGGGCATACACACACTCGAAAGCCATAAGGACATAGAAATAGATAAGAAGACAAGTGGGTAAGTTAATGACAAGAGAGGGCTAAAGGGACCCAAGCAAGCAGAGGAGGGGCCTCCAAGTCAACTGTGGATAAGGAGAGATGGGTAAAGGTTTGGAAAAATATCTGGAGAATATACTGAAGATGATTAACCCAGTAGGGGAAGAGCAGAAGGGAAACAGTTTATGTGTGTTTTTGGGAAAGCCGGAGAGTAGAGAAGGAAGATGCAGACATCAGTGCTGCTGGGGCACAAAGTGTTAGTGGTTGGTGTATGTTCTTTGCTAAAAGCATTGGCAAGCTGATGATCAACATTTTAACAGGGAAATAAGAACTTCTACATATTTTTTCTTTGGAAAATACCCTGGCTGCTGTTTGAAGGATAACTTGGAACAGACCAGAGTCGTGGTATGAGGAAACAGAATGCATGTATTCCAGAATCAATACAGTCCTGACCTGAGGGGCTGAGATGTTAGGAAGTGGTGCTGAGAGCCATGGAGCGCTTGGCTGGTTTGGTGAGGGCTTCAAAATGCCTTGATGATGACTCTGGCCTTCCCTAAGGTGCCCAAAAGGATGGTTTTTCTTGCTGAACACCTTGAGAATTCTATTTCGCTCACTCACAGGTGTCATGCTATTTGTACCACAGTCAGCGCCTTTTTAATATCTCCCCCATCTTGGAACTAGAGCTCTTTCCTATACAGTGAGGAAAATGAGGCTCTTACAACTCCCCACTTACCTCACCAAGAATCCAGAGCTCATATGCTGGATCATTTCCAATTTCTTCTACTCTACCCCAATACTATAGCATTCTTCAACTATGTCTTGTTCCAGAATGTCCTCAATAGTCCCCAGAGGAATGAAAACAGTGACACTAGTAGTGTCTGAGTTTAGTGACAGTTTACAAGGTGTCAGGCATTGTGCTAAATATATATTATTTTATTTTACTTTCATTGTAGTTCTGTGAAGTATGAAATATTTGAGGCTCAGAAGGTTTAAGTTAATTAATCAATGTCACACAGGAGGTCTTATTTTCATACCGCTTCTCACCTCCTGCAATTGCCCCCTTTATTCTTCATTGAGGAAACATCTAAGACAAAATGTTCATTTCTTTTACCATTCTATACAGATTTTGGTTGTGCTTACAGTCATTATTTAAGTCAAATATAATTCAAGAGGCTATTCGCTTTTCATTCACTCATTTACTCATCAAACTTTGTGCATTTGCTACTTTGACCAGGTATTTGAATTAGAAAGTGAACAACAAGCCTAATATAAAGAGCTCCCAGTGTTGTGTTTAAAAAAATGGCCCCACATGTTAAGTGAACTACAGTTTCCAAACCTCAGCAATAAATGAGTTCCATACACAGGGTTGAATAAAAGCTGGGCAACCCACATCTCTGTTTCTCCTTCTTCTGTTTTCTCAAATACCCACCCTCCCATCTACTATATCTCTTGATTTCCTATCTGGCTTCATAAAAATATCTAGCCTTTCTGGTCATATGAATAGCTAAATAATCACTTAAGGACCAGCACCCACAGGGTCTGATTACACATTGAGCTTCATTGAACATGCCTGACCCTTTGGAAAAGATATGAGAGCCCAGAGGAAACTCCCAAAGAGTTCAATTCTATTGGTTGCCCACATTCCAGTCGGTAATTGGGATTTCTACAACGGAATTTTTATTTCCTGCTTTGGATTTTTAAGTCACCTCTGTCCATTTGTTTTGGAGTAGAAACCCATCACTAGGGTCCCAGCTCTGCTCTTGACAGAGTGATGACACATTGAAGCTCTTCAACAAATGCTATTACTGTTAATGTGAATGATATGAATGATAATGACAAATAGCAAAACTGTCCATGCTGCAGGAGGAGAAGAAATTATGCTGAATACCCAAGAAAGTAATTATAAGAGTATAGTTTACTTTAAATGAATTTATTCATGTTGTCATGTATTTGCTTTACTTGTGTTTGCACATTGCAGCAGGCTATAGTCCCAAAGTCCAATACTAATAATAAAAAAAATAAATAAAGCTCAGCCTTTGACTGATCTGCAGATAAGGTGAGAGAAATGTCTGGAAGAATCAGGGATGGGAAATTAACACAGAAGAAATAAAAATTATTTCTTGCACAATGAAATGTGTCTTATAGACAACCACATCTGCACAGCCTCACTCCCCCTCAATTTGCAGAGACCGTGCTGTTAGGCTCCAAGGATGCTCAGATCCCCAAGTGTTGTTTCAGATTTAACTATTAGACCTATCACACTGCCATAGACTTCTTTCTTTCAAAGGATGTGTTAGGCAGTAGGAAATTAAGAATGAAAAATGGAAAAATAATTTCCAAATATGCTTTTATTTGTGTTAGTCAGCTTTTTGTAGCTGTGATCAAAATACCTAACAAAGACAACATAGAGAGCTGGTTGTGATGGTGCATACCTGTAATCCCAGTACCTAGGAGGCTGAGACTGAAGGATTGTAGGTTTAAGGCCAGCCTCAGCAACTTAGCAAGCCCCTGTTTCAAAATAAAATAGGGCTGAGAGTGTAGCTCAGAGGAAGAATGCCTCTGGGTTCAACCCCAGTACCAATGACCCTGGGTTCAATCCCCAGTACCAAAAAGAAAAAGAAAAGAAAAAACATAGAGAAAGAAAAACTTATTTGGACTTACGGTGGAGTCATTCAATCCATAGTTGAATGGCTTCATTTCCTTGGGTCTGAAGTGAGGCAGAACATCATGACAGAGGGGTATGATAGAAAAAAGCTGCTCAGCTCATGCAGCTAGGAATTAGAAAGAGGAGGAGGACCACCTCCACCCCAGCAGGCAGGGGCAAGATATAGCTGACAAGGACATGTTTCCAGTGTCTTACTTCCTCCAGCCATGCCTCGCCTGCCTAGAGTCACTACCTAGTAATCCATGTGAATTGTTAACCCATCAAATGAACTCACTCACTGATGAGGTTACAGCCCTTATCATTCCATTATTTTCTGAAAGCCCACCTTTGGACATCGTGCATTATCTTTAATACATGAGCTTTTGGATGATATTCTAGATTCACACCATAACAGTATGCTTTTCTGAAATGAATTGACAGCGACTGCTAATTGCCTCTTCATTATCAATTTTCTTAGTCCTTTTCTTTTTTTTTTTTTCATGTGTGTGTGTGTGAGTATGTGTGTGTGTGTGTGTGTGTGTGTGTGTGTGTGTGTGTGTGTGTGTATTTGGTCCTGGGGCTTGAAGCCAAGGACATTTTACCTCTGAGCTACGTCCTCAGGGTTTTTTTTATTTATTTCTCAAATTTTATTTTAAAAGTAGTGAATAGCCAACTTTAGAAACTCCTGTTGTTTCCTTATTATGTAGGTACACACATTCCACATTTCATATCTAAATGCATACACACATGTTTATACACACCTGTAATAACTGTGATTGCCTAAATAACATCATAAAAGATCAACAGATACCCACAGGAGTAGCAGATAAGATTCAGTGAATATAAACTAGTTGGCACATTTTTTGTTTGTTTCCTGGGTTGGGTTTCATTTCAGTTTAAATCCACAGGAAATGTTATGATGGAAAAATTCCACTACTGGCCCACAACTCACATTCCAACTTGAATCTAAGAAGCAATTTCAACAAATCAAACTGGAATTAAAATACAGAAGTTTTTGGCTGCATCATCACAAAAAAAAGTAATAATAATAAAATCTTGCAGTACCGTATTTCTTTAGATTTTGCAAATGCTCTCATATTCATGATTTCATTTAATCCACCAGGCTAACAGAAGCACATAAAATAGTTAATGAATACAAACAAATCCCTTAATACAAATCATAGACAGAGGCATAATTTTTTAAATAACCTTGTAAAAAGTTGTCAGAAGCAATGCACATTAATTTCAAAAATTAGTCTAATCCATATGGGAATGAAGTCTATCATAAAGGAGACATCTCAAGTAAGCAGAGTGTCTTAGCCTATTTTGTGTTGCTATAACAAAATACCCAAGACTATACTTTGCAAAGAAAAGAGATTTATTTAGCTCACAATATGAGAGATTCAAGGGCATAGCACCAGCATCTGCTCAGCTCTGGCAAAGACTTCATGGTAGTTAGCATCACAGGCAGGAGGGACTGTGTAAGAGGTGAGCAGTAGATGCAAAAATGGGATTCAGGAGAAGTGCCAGGCCCCCTTTTAACAACTTATTCTTATAGTAATTAATCCAGTCAGGTGGGACCTGCATTAATATCTTCCAAGAGCAGTGCCCCCATGACCTAACTACCTTCCACTAGGCTCTACCTCTTAAAGGTTCTACTCCCTCAATGCAGATCAAGCTCCCAGTACATGAACCTTTGGCAGATACATTCAAACCATATCTGAACCACAGCACGGGAGTTTAGTAGCTTTAAAAATATGGTCACAAATTATTTGATACCTCTCCTTTGAAAAAACAGAATTTCACCTGTAATGCCAGCACTTGGGAGGCTGAGATAGGAGGGTACCAGTTCTATACAAGTCCCAGCAACTTAGCAAGGCTCTCAGCAACCTAGTGAGACACTGTTTTAAAATAAGAAAATTTATGGAGAAAGAGAGAGAAATTGTGGTTGCCTGGAATAGAGGAAGGTGGAAGTTAGAAGTTATAAGAAAAAGAGTACATAATTTCAATTATACAAATATAATGAGCACTAGAGATCTACTATGTGGTATAATATTGCTGTTAACAATATAATATTATATAATTCAAAAATTTGCAAAAAAGGGTAATTTTTATTGTTTTCTTATAAAGAATTCTAATATAAAACAATAATAACAACAATAATACTAACCGTGAAAATACAGCAGGAGCCGGGCGTGGTGGCCCACACTTGTAATCCCAGCATTTGGGAGGCTGAGACCAGAGGATCCAGGTTCGAGGCAAGCCTCAGCTACCTAGTGAGGCCCTCTGCAACTTAGTGAGACCCTGTTTCAAAATAAAGAATAAAATAAAAAAATAGGGCTAGAGGTGTAGCCCGGAGGTAGAATGCTCCCAGGTTCTATCCCCAGTACCGCAAAAAAAAAAAAAGGTCAGTTTATCCACATGCATTTTAACCACTAATGATATTTAACTTATCTCCTTTTTTATAACTGGTTAGTATTGTATATGGCCATTACAATTTTTCAGAATTTTCTCTTTTAGTATGAATGAATAATATTCCATTTGAAACATTAGAAAAATAAAAAAATTTAAAAAGGGCTGAGGATGCAGCTTGGAGGTAGAATGCCCCTGAGTTCAGTCTCCAGTGCCACACACATAAAAAACAAATAAATAAATAAAAATTAAATAAAAAAGAAATAGAAATTAATTCTTAGGCGTAAGGCTAGACTTAAGAACTCATTTCTAGTGAACAGAATATGGCAGAAGCGATAGTATGTTCTTTCTGAGACTATGCTATTAAAGAAACAAATAAATCTCCAGGTTTTGTCTTAGGCACTCTCTTTCTGTCTTGGAACAATTGCTGTGTGGGAAGGCCAGATGCTGTATAATGAAGACACTTAAGCATCTATGGAGAAGCTTAAATGGTGAGAAACAGGGGCCTCCAGCCAACAGCCCATGAGGAACTAAAGCTTGCCAACAACCTTAGGAATGATCTTGGTAGCATATCTTTGAGCCTCCATGTGATACATTCTTGGCCAATAACATAACTAACTTTTTGAGCGACTCTGAGCCAGAGACCCCTGATAAGTCACCCTCAGACTCCTGACCATCAGAAACTCTGTGACATCATAACGTTTTCTGTTTTCAGCTGCTAAGATTTAAAACAATCTTCTTATACCAAAATTGACCACTAATACCTGGGGTAAAATCGATGTTAGTACAACTGGTTACTCATCTGGAAAAACAAAAATTTGGATGCATATTTCACCATCGACCAGGATAAATTCTAATTTGATCAAAGATTGAAGTGTAAAATGTGAAATGTTCTAAATCATTAGAAAAGTATGGGTTGGTTCCTTTAAATACAGGTTTCTCTGCTTCAACATTCTTAATATTTTGGGCTGTATCATTTCTTATTCTAAGATACTTTTCTGTTGTGCCATATGATGTGTAGCAACATCCCTGGCTATTATTCACCAGATACACAATAAGCCATACCAGTTGTCATAAAAAAAAAATGTTTTTAGACATGGGAGCAGAAGGGAGAAGGAGATTCCTAATTGTGATAAGAAGAAAATAGGCTCAATGCACACAGACAAAATCATATTCAGAGTCAACGGACAAGTGACAGAGTGAAGAGAAAAAAATACTTGCAACTCATATCACAGAAAAGTGACTAACACTCCAATAGAAAAAATGGGCAAAGGACTAGGAAAGATAATTCATAGGGAAAGAAATAAAAATGACCCTTAATTTTATAAAATGATGCTCAACTTTATTCAAAATAACAGAAATTGAAATCCAAATGAAACTGAGATACCTTTTTGGCAAAAGTCCCCAAGTTGGACAATGTACCATCTTGTCATAGCTGGGAAAATGAGAAACATGCTCTCACATTGCTAATAAAAGAACAAGATGGTTCATCCCCAGTGGAATACAATTTAGTATTATCTTCCAAAATTACAACTGCATTATCCTTTGACATGACCATTCTGTTTCTAGGAATTTATCTTAGAGATAGGCTTGTTCATGCCTCCTACCATGATGGCAGAATGTGTCTAGCATCTGGCTGCCTGGGTCAAGACTACATTTCCATCCTCTACTGGAGCTCGTAGTAGTTGTTACTAGGTCGCTAGAGTGATGTGATTCATGGCAGGTCTGCACTTCCTGAGACATCATGAACTTCCACCAGCTCGAAAGCTCCTTCCGTCTTCCATGAGAAGAGCATGTCTGAGAGAACAGTCAATCTTTTAGCCTAGGTCCTGGAAAAAAAGCAGGGGTAAGAAGTTTACAGAAGCCAGGAGGAGATCTGCAGGTATGTAGGTAAGAGAGAAAACTGTTGTAAGCCACTGGCTTTCAGGGGCTGTTTTTATTCTCATAGAACACCATAGAAAAGCTAATAAGTATAATAAGCTACTGTTTTGTAAGAAAATGAATTGTGCATATTTGCACTTATTTTCACAAAGAAATCCTTGATCTATAAGAAACTAGCATAAGGCTATAAAAGAAAATAATAATACATCATACTAGGACGTACAGAGACCAGGATGGACAAAGACAGGAAGGAATCAAAGTTTGTCCGTGTTTGAGTTTCTTTTAAAGTTCTTTTTATTTTTTCCTTATTGGAATGTACTACTATATCAAGAAATAAAATGCATTCATAAAATTTAGAACAGTAAAGATATGCTAGGTATAAAACAATGGAAAAGATTGTAATGATACCAGCCAATGCTGTTATCAACATTTCGCAGTATGTACTTCCAGTCTTTTATTCTGCTTGTGTTTTTAAGTAAATGTGGAATTGTGCACACTGTGTTTCCTAACTATTCATTCCACCTAACAGTCTATAAAGGAAACTTCTCAAATGGCTGGTACCCATTTTAACATGCAATTCTTAGCTTACTGAGTCTTACTCCAATATATTGTATAAAGTTCTAACGGGGAATTGTGCAGACCCACTCATGAACAGAAGCCATGGGCCAGTCTCCTGTGTCTTCAAGTCATCCTGTTTCCTGAGACTCTCAACTCTGCAAGGACACACCAGTGTGAGGGAGGTGTGGACTTTTGCCTACACAGCCAGATCAGCCTGGAGGCTCCTTTAGGATTCTAGCAGTGGGAGAGGCAGGAAGGATTCTGGTCATGTTTTAGACCTGGGGAGGTATTTTTCTTCAAAGTTTCGATAAAGCCACAGGCAAGTATATTCTTCCCAAAGATGGTTGCTTTGTTTTGTTAAGATCAGAAATTTTCATAGCAAGCCAAATTGGAAGATATTTTTCTCTGCTTTCTCTTTCCGTACTCTTTAGAGACTATGCTAAGAATAGGAAGAATTTTTTGTTTGGACTGAAGGTTTTGTATCAACCCACAAGGCACAAGGTCACTCAGCTAGGGAACAAGGTCACTCAGCTAGGGGTCGGAGCTTCCGGGACCCATGCCAATGTGTTGGCACAACACAACAATGACCCTGTCCCAACAGCATCATGCTGAACTGTATTTGTATTTCATTCCCGTAACGCAGGTCACTTTTAACTTCACACATGTCACCTTTGCACTGACAGTGAAAAGAAGGGCATTCTGATAGTATGGATGTGTATGTTTTAAATAATATAAACTAAAATCTACATGTAACATTCAATTGCCAGAATGTAGCCCTGGTGTACCCAATGGAGAGAATTACTGTCAGGGTGTGTTTCTTATTCCTCTAAAGATCCAGGGAATCGACTCAACTGGCCTGGAGGAGAGGGGTCCCTGCAGACTTTCCAGTGCTTTAGAAGCCCCAAGGCAGAATTTTCAATGCCAGAAGGTGATTTCGAGGGCTATATTAGCCCATAAGCATGCCCATGAGGACTAATGGGAACACTGTAAGATAAAAAAAAAATATTATAAAAGACAAGGTGAAGATGAAACAGATTCAGACTTCTCTGGCAGGTCTAAATAATTTAAAAGCACAAAGCACAGGCTTCTAGGACGGGTTAAGCACATCCAGCTGTGAATGAGAAGACCTGTGTTTTATGAGTTTAACATTTTGGAGAGTAACAAAGAAGGAAGCAGTTGAAAGCTATTGGAGAAAAGCAGACAAGTTTGGGTTCTTGCTCTACTGACAGAGGAGGTGATGATTAGGAGAATGACTGGTAAGGGTAGAAATAGCTACTCAACTAAACAAAGAAGAGATTGTATAAAAAGGACTTTTCCAAAGAGTCTTCTATACTATGCCCCATGATAAGAGATGAGCAGTTAATTCCCAATGCCCATGCCCTAAATGAGTTATATTATAGAGATGCATGATGCATCACTACGGTCTCTTAGATGACCTGTGAACATGACACTAGAGAGATTTTACAATTGGATTTTATAGGGTCAGTAGTTCCAAATGTAACATCTGTCCTCGTATCTCAGGAGTACTCTTGAAGATATGAAACTTAACTGGGAAGAGTAGTTGGGGGGAGAAGTGACAGATGTCAGAGGAGCCAAGTTGCCACCATTGTCACAAGCCCTGAGTGTGATCTGCTGCCCTGGTTGGGGTGGTAGGGTGTTAGGGATGTAAAGCAAGGGGAGAAATAGCCAGAGCTTCAGTTGACATCCCTGCCT
The DNA here is from genome assembly GCA_004027655.1 of Graphiurus murinus. NCBI lineage: Eukaryota > Metazoa > Chordata > Mammalia > Rodentia > Gliridae > Graphiurus > Graphiurus murinus. The sequence goes on along the minus strand of PVLC010020133.1, from coordinate 2,909 downwards.
TATATGAGGAGGATGGTGAGAGGCGGAAAGGAAGGACGAGAAGAAGGAAAAGGAGAGAAGATTCTAATGACAAGCACAGGAGACATAGTATGCTTTCCCAGAACCCATATGATAATTTTAGAACCACTTGATCAGAACAATGACAATCAAGATTCCCTTTCGGTGCCTTTAGGACTCTATCATTGGGAAGCAGTAGCTGTGAAATATGCTCGCATCTGGGCCAATCACATGCATGATGTCCGTCTTCTGATGCTCAGTGTTCAGCATCATTGGGATTTAATGATTTCCCTGAGCTCCTTTGCCAGCATTGTCAACAAACATATTTTATAGCTGGTATCCTTAAATTACTTGGGCAAGTTGGCTTTTTTAGTATGGAATTTTTCTGCCCTCTATGTTTTATGTTTGTAAGTTTGATCCTTTACATGCCAAAAAAATGTACAACATTCTTTCCCCCTTTCCTTCCCACAAAGTGTGATTTTAAATCTTTATTGTTTTTTGGCAGTCAAACCTGCAGTCATTTGTGTTTACCTGCTACATCTCCCCCACCTCCTCCCCACCCCAACCCACACACACAAATTTAAAGAAGATGGTTCTTTTGCCAGGAGAACTTTTGGCCACATGGCAAGCGGCCCAAAGAGGAGGCAAAGGACTTCAGATGAGAGGAATCTGAAGGTTGCCCTGGCTAGTCCTGAGGCATTATGGGAGGAAGAAAAGAGAGAGAGAGCATAATGCCAGGTGCCAGGATGCTGGGTCCTCCTCCCCAGTGGTGGGTGGAGGGAGAGATATGACTGGAGCTACAGATTCAACCTATGTATAATTTCACTTTCTCTAGTAGCCAAACAAAAAGTGAAAAGCTGGAGAGATTACTTATCATCGAGTTTATTTAATCCAATATAACTGAAAAGTTATTATAACACATAATCAACATAAAATTACTAACGTGCTATTTACTTTTTAAATATTCTCTTTGCAATCTGCTATGCATTTTACTCTTTCCTTGCAACTCAGACTAGCTGCATTTCAAGTAGTCGATAGGCACATGTGGGCAATGACTGCCCTATTAGACAGCGCAGCTTTAGGTTGCCACAACATATATAGGGGAAATGCCCCAAATGCCGATCTTCACTTTGATGCAATAGCCTGAAGAACATAGCATTGGGAAGTCAAAGATGGCCAAGGAAGGAAGAGAATAAAATGAGCCTGGAGCAATGCTGTGGCCTTTCCTGCCTTCTCTAGTAGGGCTTGCTGGTGGCTTGGAGGGCATCTAGAAGTTTCCTTGCCCCCATGTGCCAATATAGATGTAGTGAAATTAAAAGAGTAACAGAAGAGCCTGGGCCAAGAGCCAAAGAGCACTGAGATTGTGGTTTTAAGCTCAAGACAAGTGGGTGACATAGTGAGCTAACAAAAGTAGTCCCACCCTGGCAGAAAAAGACCATATGACATCCAAAAACCTCTGCTCTCTCAGGTGAGCACTCCATACATTTTTGTATTCAACAAACAGGAATCACAGGCTGCCCTGTCAGAGGCACTGATCTTGGTATTGGGACTCAGCAACAGACAAAAGGAAACAAAGAATTCTTTCCCTTCTGGAAATTGCATTCTAGTCAAAGAAGAAAAAAAAAAGTTGAAAAGAAAAAATAATGAGCACAATATATAGGATATAAGATAATGCTAAGTATGGGGAAAAAGGCTAAAAATAAAATGAGATGGAGGAGGGAATGGAGAGAAGTACAGTTTTAAATAAGGTAATGAGAGAAGGAGCAGGGGAAGGGAATGAAAAATCGGACAGACTGGACATTTTAGTTACTTTTTCTTTTCTTGCTACCTGAGGTGGGGGCAAAGCAGAAAGGAGGGCTGAAACCAGGGATCAGAGTAGTTAGGAGAAATAAATTGCCTTATATTTGGTACATCTGTGTAGTGTGATTACACTGGTTTATTAAATTCATATATATTTATGTGGGAAAGAGTGATAGTATGTATTACAAACTATTAACTGAGCTCTCCCCTGGGAATGACATTGAATTTATTTTCATTGTACTTTGCTCTAGCTTTCAGATTTTCTACAATCAACTTAGCCTACTTTAAGTGAGGAAAGGGTTCTAATACTATTGTTTAAGACAAAAATAAAGCCAGCTTCATTTGCCTTCTGATAATACGTGTGTGACTGAGACATCAAACCAGAAGGTGAACTTCTAAAAACAGCCATCTTTCTGTATTTCTCAGTAAGAACTACTCTTGCTCCCTTTTCTTTAGATTTTTATCCCTCTTCCTTTTAGTTTTAATTCATGTGACCAGACTGATTGAAGTTGAATCTTGGAGTGTGCATTTTTCAAATATTCAGCACTTAGTGTCTGATCGTGCTGACGGCACCTTTTGAGAAATGCTGACAGGTTTCTATTGTGATGCACACCCACTGTCCCGTGCACCATACATCATCCACTGTGACATCTATCCCAATCTACCCCATCACCTCCTGGTGTGCTTTCTTCTGGAAACTTCTTGTGTGCCTCAAATCCCCAAAGACATTCCAAGGAAGTGCCATCTGGAATATTGAAGGTTTTCATCACACTGCTTCATAGAAATTTTTTTTGTAAGTACCATTCTGGTAACGACATTCAACCGAGTTGGTGAGAACTGGCCCCGGAGTTCTTTTAACTCTTTGAGAGAGCAGTAATACACAAACGAAATAATTAGAAATGCCATTACTTTGAAGTGAGACAATTTGATGCTAACAGAACATCTTGATCTCCATTAAACCTTTGAGAACAGTACAAATATTTTGGTGAATGTATGAGCTTAGAGTGACATTCTATTAACCTGTTGATCTTTACACTAACTTGTGTTGGTACACAGGATTTTCAAAATCTCTTTCATTAGCCATGTTGAAAATATGAAAGATCTTTGTATCT
>PVLC010020132.1:15004-29746 GCA_004027655.1 Graphiurus murinus | reverse complement strand
CTCCCTGCAGCTCTAGAGCCAAGGAGACAGAGATGATGAAGGTGAGGCCAGAACTCTCTTAACCTGGGGACTGCGGGAAGGGCCATGAAACAGAACCCAGCTTTGTAATTTAGATAGCTTTATATAAATACTGGCTAAGGGACACTTTCTGCACCTTAATTTTGTCTTTTGCAAAAGGGAGCAAATGAAGGCCTGTGCATGGTAACATTTTTAGAGCAACCTGCAGTTCCCAGCACATCCTAGGTGTTCAGCAAACAGTGAATTTCATTCTCCTTGCAGAGAAAGAATGGAAGATTGATAAATCATATTGTAAGATCCCTGGAATAAGATACAACATTAAATATATGCTTGGAAAATAGTAATTTTTTGTCTTATATACAAGAAACGCACTGTATCCAATGGTATTGCTCATTCATTCAAAAAATATTTATTGAACTCCTAACCTATGGAAGGCTAGGAGGTAGAAATGTTATTGAGATTATGGTCTTGAGAGAGCTAGAGACTGGCACAGCCATTCTTAACATACTACATAATTGGTGCTGAGACATAAGAACCCCCTTGTAGTACAGACAGAAGAGGGAATCAGAGTGTACCAAGCTTGCAGCGAACACATGCAAAGACTCAGAGGAAAGAGTGAGCATGGCACAGCCAGGGAAATGAGAAAGGCTGAAGAAATAGGAGGGATCAGGTCACAAAAGACCAGGGAAGTCGTGCTGTTCACACACTCTCTTATCCTCAGGGTTGTGGAGAATCGCTGACATGTTTCAGAATTTCAACTCTGAGAGTGAGATGGAAAAAGAAGTGAGAATGAAAGAGAGAGGCAGGGAGTCTAGGCAGGAGGCTGATGCACTAATTCTGGCAGGGGATGATGATGGCATAGACAAAGCAGACAGATTTCAGACATATTTAAAAGCACAGCCCATAGGACATAAGGTTGATTGGACTGAGGGCAGGGGTGGGTAGGGAAGCAACAATTCAGGATCAGTCCATGTGTTTCCCTGATGATCAAGCAGAGTGAAGCTCAGTCTACCTTTTCTCATTAATGATAGGTTAAGGCTCACCTTGACTGAAAAACGCAGATTGTATTTTTTTTTTCTTTTGATAAATCAATGATTTCACTAGCTTTGGTTCTTTGTCATCACACTGAAGTTTCCTAAATGTTGGAGGAATGATATTGAGTTTTATTTTTGCTTTGGGTTTTTCAGGAGTTTCTGATTCTTGGAACAAACCTATTTACATCTTCAGATGCAATAATGAACTTTAACCACTTGATGGCCACATTTCAAAATCCCTGATCTCACTCTCACTTATGGCAATTTCCTATTCAGCCTAATCAATTGCCCCTGGGCTTAAATAAAGCTGCTCTTTTCTTAATGGGTAGGAGGTCCGCTCTTTCATCCATGAGATATGTGTCTGACACACAGTAGGTCATCACTATATATTATTTAATAAACAAATGATCAAATTAATGGTTACCCATGAAAACCTAGTTTTGAAATACTTGGGACAATTCGTAGCTTCATTCTGTTTCATACATTTAAAATTCAGATGGCCACTGCTTTACACCAACTAAAGAATGTTCTGACAGTGAAACACTAAGATGCATAATAGATTTGACTATCAATGTTTTATAATTTCACAGATGAGAGTATTTATAATAGAAAGGAGCCAGCAATGAAAGCTTAGAGAAACAGAAGTCACATCTAAGCATTATTTGTGGAAGGGGTTTCCTCAATAGTGAGTCCCTGGGTAATTCCAATGTCACTGATGGAGCCATTTCCTAAAGTGAACATGGATGTAGGTGTCTGTAGTCCAGTGGTTTTAAATATGTAAGTTTCAACGGCAAGTCATTCAGAACAGAATTCTCACTTGATTTTATTAAATATGTGATTTATGTAGCTTTCTTTTTTGATTTTCTGATCATGAGGTTTATTCCTACTAGAATTTGGTTTTCCAGGCAAGTTTTCCTTTGGAGAAAAAAAAAAAAAAAGCCCTTCCCACAGTTTTAAGTAATTCAAGCACTTCTGTCAGTGATCTCTCATTATATGTGTACTGGCTTCCCATATAGCTTTATACAGAAAAAAAATTAGATGGATATACTTTAAATATTCTTATCTTTTTGATATTAATTTCACCCTGTAAGCAAATTAACTGTCATCCTAATTTTATTACAACCGTTTGATAAGCTCAGCTAATGTAAGTCTCTTTTTCTGAGAGATGGATGTGTTCATGATTTACTAATAAAACCAGATCTAAGCCTGTAGGATAGAGTTAAATGCTAAACTACAGTAAATTTACCAAGGTATTTGTTCCACACTAGTTTCTTGAGATACAACTTGCCATTCTTATCTGCTGGGGACCACACATTAATACCACCAGTTGTATCAGATATAAGCATGTCTATTTTCTACAGAGGAACTGCTATGTTAGGACTGAGTTCATGCATTGAAGATCATGCAAATTGGGCGAGAAAACTGATGCAAGACTATGAATGAAAAAATAAGTAGGTTAACTCAATATTTATACAGAAATCACAGCATATTACAAGTTTCCAAAAGCTGATAAATACCTCAATTTCAGGATAACATAATATTTGTATGAACCAACTATCCTACATATCTCTACAGTAATCTCTCCTACATTTTTGGCAGTATATTCTTTGATTATCCATTCATATGACAATGGCTTTGCAATATTATTTTCTATAGAGACAATTTCAAATTAATCCAGTCTTTATTCTGTAATGACATCATTGACAGTTTAGAACATTTTTAACTCAATTCATTATTTGAAATGTCTATGAATTCAATACTATAAATTTCCCTCTAAGTACTGCTTTTTCTGCATCCCACAAATTTTGATAAGTTTTATGTTCCCTATTATTTTATGCTGCTTTTAATAGATCCTGTTTTCTTTTGTTTTTCTGCCATTCCATTTCATTTCGTGAAGATTATGCTTGGGATTTGTTGCAATTTCCTGATCTGAAGCTTGATGCCTTTAGCAATTCTGGCATTTCCTGACTCATTGTTTGACCCCATTCTCTCTAACTTTTCTTTCTGGAATTCTAATTTAACTATTCATTAAAAATACTTACTCTATCTGCTATGTTTCTTAATACTAAGTTTACATTTTATAAACATTTGTTCTTCACTATTGTGTGTTTGGATCATTTCTTTGTATCTATCTTTCTAATCACTAATTTCCCACTTGGCCATGTCTAATTTTCTGTTAAGAGATTAATTTTAATTGTCAATATTTTCATTTCTTAGAGTTCTATTTAGCTCTTTTTCACTTTTACTTGGTAATTTATTAAGTCTTTTATTTCATGTTTACATTTCAAGTTTCTCTTTCATTTCTTTCTTTCTTTTTTTTTTTTTTGCAGTACTGGGGATTGAACTCAGGGGCATTCTACCTCCGAGCTATACCCCCAGTCCTATTTTTTATTCTTTATTTTTGAAACCGAGTCTCACTTAAGTTGCGGAGTGCCTCACTAGGTAGCTGAGGCTAACCTCGAACCCAGATCCTCCGGTCTCAGCCTCCCGAATGCTGGGATTACAAGCGTGTGCCACCACGCCCGGCTGTTTCTCTTTCATTTCTTTAGATACAAAACTTATATTCCATGTTTGGTCATTTCAATGTCTAAAATATTTGTGTCTGATATGCAACTGTTATGTGTGCTGACATTTTCATGATACTTTTTTCCCTTTGTATCTTTTGTGATACTTGACTGCAAGTTACTCATTTTCCTTTTAATTCATCTTATTTCAGGGCTAGATTGAAGTTATGCTTCTCCAGAGAAAATTTACATCGATGTTTTAACCACTTGCTAGGAGCACTATTAACCTGTACCAACTCTAAATGCAATCACATACTTAATGTTTTTTTTTTAATCACAAAGCTAGCTTTTAATTTGAGCTAGCTTGTAGTTTCAAATTATAAGAGAAAATTTTCCTTTTCACTCAGTGTTAAGGTAGAAACCAGCAAATTATAGCTCCCTTCTGTTCTGCAGGCCTTGTTTAATTTTTCTTAACATAAAAGATATATTTCTTACAAATGCTAGCTTTTTATAAGAATAGTCTCCAAGGTGATCCATCTGGAGTGTGCCCTGGAGCCTAACTCTTACCCTCTGTACTCTCCTTTTGGTCAAAGTGAAGACTCACATTCTCTTGAGTTCAGCAGTAACTTTCAAGGGGGAATAAATGGCTTTGTTTCTTCTTTACCTCTCATATTCTTACTCTCACTTGGTGTTTGCTCTCTGCAAATTTCTTCTTAGAGTCTCAGATCCATGATGTACTGGTAATTTTATGTTTAAATATTTCATATTTAATTTATTTATTTTATATTTTCCCTTATATTTTAGTTACTTTACTCATTGTTTTGGTCAACATTCTCACTGCAATAATCCAAGATGACTGACCACACAATTTAGAGGAAGGGAGATTTATTTGCTTACGGTCTCTTGGAGATTCTGAGTTCAGTTCACGTGAGGCCCGGGACGGAAGCTCACTCAGGTCATAGTAGTGGGAAGTGAAGAGAAGGAGAGCACAAAGTTTTGCTCTCACATGAGGGAGACTGGAAGACATGCGCACAAACCCTAAGGTCACACCTCCAGGGATCCACACACCCCCCACACCCCAAGCCTAGGTTATCACCCAGGAAATCCATGACTAATGAGATTATAACCTTCATGACTTAACTATAACAACCCTGAGCTCTTCAAGGGACATTGGACCATAATACTCATCAACCCTTGTTCAGAGAAGAGTTAACATAGCAAGCTTGTGACTATAGTTCTTACAAAGACTTTTTGCAAGACTAACCTTTGGTTAGGTTCTGGAGGTTCCTTTGTCATTCTGGAACTGAACAGTTCACGATGCCTAGAATTGTTTGTATAAGCAATGTAGCTTCTGTTCAAAACTTGCTTTCCTTCTGGAAATCTGGAATTTTGGTACATGCTAGGAAGAGGGAGCCTTCTGGAATTAACCTCCAATAAAAACTCAGGTCACTGGGTCCCTAATGAGTATCCCTGGTGGACATTTTGCAGAAATTGTCTTAACTCATTTCTGAGAGAATAAATGTTAGCTGTAAATAGGACCACATGCTGAGTTCTGTGAATTGCCAAACCTGGGCATAGTTGTGGGGACCTCCAACACACAACCACAGTGGCAGAAAGAGCCTGTACATTCTTTCTTCAGAGAGGTGGTGCCCCACATACTGATTGGGAATCACTGTTCACTAGAGAGATTAAGTTAGAGATAGTGACCCTGGAGGGAGATGGAGAGTGACTCACTACATATCAATCTTTTTTTCTTTATACTTTTATTAATGCATTATATTTATACATCACAGCGAGGTTCAAAGTGATAGAAACATACGTGCATACAGCATTTTGTGTGTTTCTCTTCAGATCCCACCCTGCTCCCTTCTCCTCCCCAAGGGTACATATTAGTGAAATTGGCTGTGATACCTTCATATAAGGACATAGCATCTTTTGAACTGTTTCCTTCATCAGTATATAAGTCTTTTTAAAAGATCACATGGCTATCAAATGCTGCAGGATGACAACAAATGGCCATGGCCCCCAATCTTCTCCTCTTAGCCCTGTTCTTTGCTATATAACCAAGGCAAGTTTCTACTTTCTATTCTTTTAAATCAGTGTGCTCAACTCATATGCTGGAATATGTGTATTACACTTTTCAGTAACAGAAATTCCATGGTTAAAAAGTCATTTTATAGTCAAGTCACTTTGGGAAGTGTTGATTAATTTGAATGGATTTATTTGCCTGAAAACTTTAAATGCATTAACTATTGAAAAAGAAATATGGTAAGTAGTGTTTCCAAAACTTTTTTGACTTCAAAATCCTTCTTTCCCACTGAATATCTATTAACATATCTTGAGACATTGATGTGTCTGAGGCATGGTTTAGGAAATCCTGGAATAAAAATTTTCCACGAGTCTCTTTGAAAAGCCTTGGTTTCTTAATTGTTTTAATTACTTGCTTTATCAGTTGGCTTGAGTCATTTAGTGACTTTTTAGCCACTGCAAAAAAAATTTAGAGCTTTAAGTCATTCTGAAATGCCAAGTTTTACCTTCAAGAGTAAAATTCTATGGTGCTCTGAAGCTCAAAATATCTTATGCTTAATAGGAAATAGTTACAGGCCTACCTGAGTTAAGCAACAAACTTGTTGCTTGAAACTTCAATGTTCACACCTCCAAAATGGACCAGATTTAAAAAAAAAAAAAAACATATGGGAGTAATTTCAACTAAAAGTATTTATGTGAACAGATTTTATAAATTAGTAAACTCATAGGTAAGAAATTTGTGAAACATAAATCTAATGTTTCTTAGAACCTATGGAGGAATAACCTATAGATGAAAGATAGATTCATTGAAAATTAAACCCTGCTGCTTTGGGAGAGGGCTTCTTTGGGAACTTCTTGAGATGGAAAGACAATTTAAAGCAATTTTCTTACATGGGCTCCTGAAATGCTGAGGGAGATGTCAAGATGTCCCTGGATTATGACCACTGGATCAGAGGATCCCCACAGATTTCCTCAACCATAGGTCACAGAAAAGGCCAAAATAAGCTGGGGGTAGTGGTACATGCCCATAATTCCTGTACTTGGGAAGCTGAGACAGGAGGATTGCAGGTTCAAGACCAGCCTCATCAACTTAGCAAGACTCTCAGCAATCTAATGAGTCTTGTTAAAAAAAAAAAAAAAGGCCAAAGTGCTTTGGTAACTTCTTGTGAGAGGCCTGGTGATTGATACTGTTCTTGACTTTTAGTCAGTAGATAACAGACTTTTACTTAAAAAGGGTTACCCTCAAGCACTCCACCATAATTACCATGGCCGCCTAATTTGAAAGACTTGGGATCTCAAATAGTATTTGTTAACTACAAATGATATATTTTCCCATTTTCTTTATTTCCCCTAAAACTGAATTAGTGATAACTACCATCTCCCCCATAATAGCAAATAAATTTGAGTTCCAGTTTGCCTGGTCCAACTTATCTTGGATATTTAGTTCCTGGTGGGATTTCTGAAATCCTGAATGTTGTTTCCTGGAACTCCTCCAGTTTCTTTGAGGACCTAGGCTGGAAACAGCTCTCCGTGGTCTCTGAGGTGGTGTAGAGTAACTGCAGATTTAAACAGTGGGCAAATAAGTGAACGGAACTCTCTCCACCGCAATTCTAGCTTAGTATATATTAATGTGGCAACATTCATATTATGCCCAGATCCATTAATTTTGACATTCTATTGAATGGCCCACAGAGCCATACTAAAACTCACGGCAGGAGATTGGAAAAGGCCACTAGTTTTAATAGCAAAGCAGGATAATGCTAGGGCTGGGTCCCAGGTGCCAGAGCTAGAAAGGATATATAGTTGGAAAAAATAAGTATCAAGGACAAGATCACCTATGAAGCCCACCTGCCATCAGGTTCAAATAGTGGGTGTGGAAATAAAGACAGGTAACAAAGCCAAAAGGTCAAGAGGCAGGCACAAATAGGAAAAAAAGATGAAGCACAGAGGCAGAAATGAAAGAGTAAAATCCAGACCATTTTCAGTAAATATGAAAAAGTACCCTTGATTGCAATGGCTCTGGTGACATGGTGGGTGGGGGGCAGGCCCAATTCAAAGACTGGAGCCAGGGTCAAAATATAGGCATTGTGTTTAAGGGTCCATCTCTCCCTCCTTGGGCAGTGCTAGCTCAGGTGGATGCTGGGGCTACTTAAAGGAGTGCAGTTCCCTGTAAATTCCAACCATCGCAATGGATTCAGCATCTCCCCCTGTAGGAACAGTCACATACAGTGTTAAACCCAAAGCCCCGGGGGTCTTGTTGTTCCCCCATCACTACCTTCAAACATTCCATATGAGCTGGTTTCTATGCCTAAAACCAAAACACTATTATTAACTTGTTCTCTCGTTTGAAAAGAGGAAATGATGTGAGATGGATCTGACTCAATGGGAAACTGAATGCAAGACCGTAGGAGGCCTCGCTGGAGGCGCTGGTGTGGGTTTCTTTTGAAAAGCCACAAGTGCTGTGACTTTTCTATTCTCATATTTAATTGAGCCAAAGGATTAAAGCTGGCATACCGTGTAAATATGACCATCCGCAGCCTCTCACCTCTTCATTTGCACAGAGGCTAATGAGCAGTCTCACCTGTGTCATTGGATTTCGCTCCATATGGCAACCCCGAGAAATAGATAGGTATGGGATTGATAACTACACCCTAGTGCAACCACTGCAGGAGTGAGGAGCACTGCTTTTTTGGGTCTACAAAGGAGAGCATGAGTCTACATTCCCCAGTGACAGAGCTTCACTTCCTGGTCTGCAGCATCAGAGGGTAGGGTTGACATCAAGCCTGGGCCCTCTGCTTCTCATAGCAATCTTTAGCCCCATCCTCGCCCCTCTGCAGTTGTCACTGTGCCCCTCTTCCAGAGCTACGATTCCTTCAGCTCTTTCCAAAGATGACAGGAGTCAACACAAACTGGCAGTGTCTGGGTATACCCCTGGCCATAATAGAGGGTCAACTATTTTAATGACTGAACTTTGCTCTGCATTTGGCTGGTGGCCGTCTCCCGGTCTTGCTGTCTGGTTCCTGACCACTGCAGACATATGGCACCATCCAACTTATGCTCAGCACTGACCCTAGGTCTGCGTATTCCTGCAGGACAGAATCCTCCCAGGATAGACATCTCTTTGGACTCCTAGTGCCCCTTGACCTAAAGCAGAATCTTCTTTTCCACCATTCATATTTCACCTTGAACTACCAACTGCAGGTGAAAGGAACTGGGAAAATAGGACTTGTTCCTGCTTCCTATTATCATTTGCTTGGCCGTAAGCTTGGTCTTCCTTTCATTCTTTTACATTTTCCAAACTCAAGTATTGTTTAGACCTATTTAAAAGGAAAATGATTTTCATAGATCCTCTTCCTATTACTAAAATGAATAAAGTTGAATGCTAGTTTGCATTTCTTATCAGTAAACTAATCTCTCCCTTTAATGCCATCTATCACCAATGCTTTCTTTTAAAGTTGGAGTAGGGAAAGAAAAGGAAATCATGTAGGAGAAAAATTAAGGAAATCCCAAAGCCAGTTTCTTCTAGCTTTACAATACTTATAGAAGTCCTAGATAGATCCAAAAGGAAAAGAATAAAACAGAAACATCAATATCAGCAGCACTAACAAAAATCCAGCTTATCCAGTTGTGAGAGATTGTGGGGAGAAGGAAAAGGCAAGGGGAGTTGGAGATGGAGAGGACATAGCTCCACTTAATATTTGGGAGTTTGGAAGAAAGTCAGCTTGCAAGCTGTCCTACAGAAACCTAGGGTGAGTCTATCAAAAGTAACTTGGTGGTTTAATGTGAGCATTATTTCTCCAACAAGTTACTGGACGAGCAGGGTCACTTGAACACTTAGATTTGCAATTATTGTCTTTCTTCCTTTGTTCTTTCTTTCTTTCTTTCTTTCTTTCTTTCTTTCTTTCTTTCTTTCTTTCTTTCTTTCTTTCTTTCCGTCCTTCTTTCTTTCATTTCTTTATTTCTTTTCTTTTTTGTAGCACTGGGGATTAAACCCAGGGGCATTATACCTTTGAACTATACCCCCTATTTTATTTTTATTTTTTGAAACAGAGTCTTGCCAGGTTGATGAGAGTCTCACTATTTGCCAAGACTGTCCTTGAACCTGTGATTCTCCCATCTCAGCCTCCCAAGCACTGGGATTACAAGTGTGTACCACCATGCCCAGTAAGATTTGCAATTCTTGAGTTCCATCACATATCTACTGAATCCTAAACTGAAAGTGGGACCAACCATCTTTTTAAACAAATATTCCAGGTAATTATGCTGCACACCCTAGTTTGAGAAGCACAGAGGTAGATGAAGGGCTGGTGTTTAGCATCCCCAAATTTCCATCCATTTCTGCATGCCTCCCAAGGGGAGAATGCATAATATAGCTGAACTATAGGAGAGTTACTGAGAATTCCATGAAATTTACTGTATCGAGAAGTAGAAAACCTAAGTCAGAAATAGGGTAGGGAGTAGGATTTTGGAAGCTTCTGCAGGACCAGAGACATCAAGTGTGACATTGAATCCCTGAAGGAGTGAGTACCCACAGACCAAGGCCAAGATAAGTGAGACTGGAGGTGGACTTCACAGGAGGCCAAGGTGGGATGTCTAGGATGGGTCAGTATTTTTCTTTTTTCTTTCTTTCTTTTTTTTTTCTGTACTGGGGATTGAACTCAGGGGCATCCTACCTTTGAGCTATACCCCCAGCCTTATTTTTTTTCTTTATTTTGAAACAGGGTCTCACTAAGTTGCAGAGTGCCTCACTAGGTAGCTGAAGCTGGCTGTGAACCCGGATCCTTTGGTCTCGGCCTCCAAAATGCTGGGATTACAAGCGTGCACCACCACGCCCAGCTAAAGGTCAGTGGTTCTTGGTTCTCAAAGGGTGTGAACTTGCCCAGGTAGTGTCCTGTGTCTGCTCTGTGGACTACAGAACCTCTGTCATCTGTCACCATTAGCCACATACCTGCCTCTAGACACCCACATGTCCTCAGGCGGGAGACCTGGTAGAGGGAAAATAAATTTTTAAAAGACTGCATATATTACCTAATAATATAAAGAATTTGCCTGAAGAGACTTTGGTTTAGGCATTGGATTAAGCTGAATGGGACAGACTGTACTTTTGTTCCTTCCACAAGTCAGTGGGTAAAGCTCATGAAAGAAGACCCATAGCAGCTACTGAGAAATACAAGATGTATTTCTTTGTATATCTGAGTAAAGTACAAATAAATCTGCAAATTTGCCTCTTTATATCATTATTTAAGTCCATGCAACCATTCAGCAAGTCACAAAATTCTTGCGCTGATAGCTCATACATAACTATAAAACCAAAATAAATTTTAAATATTCAAATTGAACACATTCATAGACTATGATAGATATTTTGCTGGGTTCACATATCATTTTTCTCTATTGTCATAACTGTGAAATCTTCAGCAACAACACTAGAATTCAGGTGGGTGGAAATACTATAACCGTGGATGATAAGTCTTTAAACACATTCTCAAGTAGAATACACATACACAACATGCACATATTCCACATGTTCTTAAGCATTCATCACAATGATATTTTTTTCACAGATTGAACACATGATGCTACAACCATCCTGGTCAAAAAAATAGAACCTTAGGAGAGTTCTAATAGCCTCCTTCTCCATCCTCCTTTGAATCATCATATTCTTTCCCTAGAGGGAGTTATCTTGATGTTAAACACCACTTAATAGATTTTATCACTTTTCGACCTTAAATAGATGTAAGCATATAAGTATCTACATTTTCAGGTCTAGATGATCCCACCCACAATTTTGTTGATGAGATTCAACCCTGTTGTTTTGTGTGGCTGGAGTCTGTCCATTTTCTAGCTATAACATTCCTTTATATCAATATGCCACATTGTTGAACATTTGAGACTGCTTCATATTTTTAGTTACTATGAAAACACTTCTGTAAACATTCCTTTACCTATCTTTGGAACGTGTGCTTGTACATTCCTATTGCGTGGAACGGGCACGGAATGGCTGGGTTCTGTGTGTGCTTAATTTAGTGGATAATGCCATACTGTTCTCCAACAAGTTTTCTCATTCCCTTTTAGACTCCTGTCAGAGTATGAGAATCGCCTTTGCTCCACATCTTTACCAACATTCAACATTTCATCAGGATTTTATTTTTTGTTGTTTTTGTACTATCTTATGGTTTTAATTTTCATCTCCATGAATGGTGTGAAGTAGTATCTCATTGTGATTTTAATTTGCATTTCTCTGATTGTTTATAAAGATGTATACATTTTAAGATTTGTATTGCCTTTTGGATAATCTCTTTTGAAAAATGCCTGTTCATGTTTCATGCCCCTTCATATGATGACCTCCCTTGCTGATTTGTAGACATTCTTTATACATCCTGAGTACAAGTGCTTTGTCATTATAATATACATTTGCAATATATCTGTGCTGCTAATATATTTCCTAATCTATGGCTTGCATTTTTAGTTTCTTAATTAAGTACTTGATGACTAGAATTTCATAATTTTTTTTAATTGAACACAAGAACATTCTACCTCTGAGCTACACCTCCAGTCTGCTTTTCATTTTTATTTTGAAACAAGGTCTCAATAAGTTGCAGAGGGCTCCACTAATTTGTTAAGGCTGGCCTCAAATCTGCAATCCTCCTGCTTAGCCTCCCAAGTACAGGGATTACAGGCTTGTGCCACCATGCCCAGCTGAAGTTCATAATTTTAACAAAGTTCAATATCAGTCTAGAAATGACCCTCAAATATTTTATCTTCTAGATAACTTCATTATTTCATGTTACACAATTAGATTTGTAATTCATCTGTATTTCATGTATAGTATGAGAAAGGGACTAAGTTTCTTTTTTTTTTTTTTTCTCCTATGGATATCCAGTTGATGTAGCACCATTTATTGAAATTCTTGTCCCCATTGAAAATGGTACATCTGTCCTTTGTGTATTCTGCGTTTCTCTCAGCAAAAGTATACAGTATTTTGTACAGAATTCTTATCCATCTTTTGTTAGATTTATTCCTAGTATTTGATCTTGTTCATATTATTACAGAAATACAATGTTTTAGATTTTCTTTTCTGACGGTCAGTGCTATAAAGAAGTATAATACATTTTGTAAACTGACATAATTTTAAGCTTTACTAAGTTCATCAATTTATTCTAATAGTGATTCCTCTATGTGTTCTACATATATAATCAGGCCATCTACAAATGATGACTATTTCATTTGTTATCCTCTGATTCTAATACATTTATTATCTTTCCAACTTTTTTTTTTTTTTTTAGCTGCCTAGGACTTCCAGTACAGTATTGAATAAAAGAGTAAACATCCTTGTCTTGCTCAGCATCTCAGAGAAAAAACCTTTATCATATTCCCATTAAGTATGCAGCAGGTCATTATAGATGTTACTTATCAGATTATAGATATACCAAAAGTCTGTTTAAAGCATTGTGAATTACTTTGAATTTTATTGAGTGTTTTGGCATCTGCTAAAATTATTGTGTTCCCTCCCTTCCTTCTTTCCTTCCTTCCTTCCTTCCTTTCTTCCTTCCTTCATCTTTTTTGTGGAGTTGAACCCAGAAGTTCTCTGCCACTGAGTTACATCCCTAGACCTTTCTTTTTTCTTTGTTTTGAGACCGGAGTTCACTAAGTTACCCAGGCAGGCCTCAAACTCATGATCCTCCTGCCTCAGCCTCCCAAGTAGCTGAGATTACAGGCATGTGCCACTGTGTCCAGTTATGCATCATTTCTTTAACTTAACATGTTTTAGAAATTCATTAATTTTGTTGCCTGTATCAGTATTTTGCTCTTTTTCATTGTTGAAAAATATTCCATTTTCCAATTGATGGACATCTGAACTGTTTCTAGTTAGTGATTATATGAAGAAAACACTCGTAGATATTCTTGACAAGTCTACTTGTAAATATAAGTTTCCATGTTTTTAGATAAATACCTAAAAATGGAATCTTTCCTTTTACTTTCAACTTTTCTGTTCTTATATTTAAAGTCTTTCTCTTGCAAACAGCATGAAAATGGTTTGAGTTTTTTACTTTATTCAGTCTAATCATATTTGCCCTTAAATTGGAAACCAAAATTAGTGTACTCACAGACATATTTGAGTTTAAGTTTACATCTTCCTCCTTTTTCTTCCAACCTTTTCTGTGTTCCCCTTTCTCTCCCTCCTTGACCATTCATGGATTTATTTATTTTTACTTCTTCTGCCCTCCTAACTCTAGCTGGACAGCTATTCTTCCTTCTACCATTCTCTTATAGTTTACCTTTGAGACCACAGCATATTCCTGGTTTGCTAAGAGCTCATATAAATTGACAATGTTGCCCAGATAACATATGAACTTTCAATATGTTGACCTGTTTCACCGGAGCCATCCCCAGCTTACCTGCAGTGTTTTGAGTCCATGAAGGTTTCAAGCTCTGTAATATGTTATTATTACTTTATACAATACAGCACATTTCCACTCTCACAGTGACCTTTTCTGCTTTTGTCCTACTTCTTGCATGTCTGCACTTCTATCTGGAAACACAGTTCTTCTCTCTGAAGATCTGTGTTATCCTAGCACCCATATCCATCATGCCCCCTGTGCCTTTGTCACACCACCCTCTTGATCCAGACTGGTCTTTCTATTCCCATCCATCTGTAAACTATCCCTGTCTTTTAACGTTAACTTCTGACATCATCTATTCCTCCAGGATGTTTTTTTAACCCTTCCCAAACAGGACCTACCACCCACACTCCCCTACTTGCTTCCTCCGGACCAACCCAGGACAACACTACACAACACTCCCTGCAATTGTTTGCCTCCACGTCTGACTCCCACAAGTAACCTGGAAATCCCTGTGCCTAACTCACCTTCAGATTCCTAAGATCCAGCCAGTGCCCAGCACACAAAGAGCTGCTATGGAAATCATTTCTGAATTAGTTAGCATCATAGAATCAGCTCAGGTTATGTATTAGACACGCATTTTGAGAAACACATGAAAGGAATGTATTTTGTAAAATACTAATATTTGGGAAGGTTAGCAAATCAAATCTAGAAGTGTGACCTATGTATCAGAACAGATTTCTTTTTTCTCCCCCTATTTTTAGAACAGAGGGAGGAGGAGGAGGAGGAGGAGGAGGAGGAGGAGGAGGAGGAGGA
>PVLC010020132.1:0-14904 GCA_004027655.1 Graphiurus murinus | reverse complement strand
ATCCATAGATGTCCATTACAGAGAACCCTAGTAGAGAGAGAAAGAGAGAGAGAGAGAGAGAGAGAGAGAGAGAGAGAGAGAGAGAGAGAGAAAGTGTATGCTTGGGAGCTGAGAGCGTAGAACTCACAGGGTCACAGAAGCAACAGCCTGGGACTCTAATCCAGATGCTTGTGTTGGTAAATAGTCTGCAGAAAACTGCTATTTCCTGTCTCCCTCTGCAATGGTAGAAGCCAAGTGATATTGGCAGGCACCCTCCAGGTCTGCTGGCAGGAGGGCGCATGGTCCCTGTCCTCTTCAAGACTTTAGGGAGGCAGAGGGTGGCTAATAAAGGCACCCAGGGTAAGGGGAAACGTGCTAACAGGCCTTAGGTGAAGCCCTCAGCACCATCCCTGGTTCCAACCTCTTGAGGTGCTGATGTATGCGCTCGCTCCTCTGGTTGTCATAGAAACTGGATCTCTCCTTGTGACTCTC
The DNA here is from genome assembly GCA_004027655.1 of Graphiurus murinus. Classification (NCBI taxonomy): domain Eukaryota; kingdom Metazoa; phylum Chordata; class Mammalia; order Rodentia; family Gliridae; genus Graphiurus; species Graphiurus murinus. The sequence continues at coordinate 14,433 of PVLC010020132.1, read as the reverse complement.
ATCCCCTTTGTTGTGTGTTTGGTTTCCCACTTTTAATGAAATTAGGTATGCAGTGAAGTGTGCACACTCTCTCCTACATAACTCTGCCCCTCCCACATCAAAGTAGCATGAGCCTTGCCGTGTTCTTGTGAGAGGAGCACTCCATGCTGGGGGAGCCCTGTTTGCCTCTCGCCGTGGTCAGTTCAATACCAGCAATCTATGGGTTCAAATGCAGGAGCTATTTTTGGATTCTCAGATCAGGCACAGGAGAGGAAAGTGGATTAATAAAATATAAGAGAGTAAAGAGAACATTCTTTTGACCCAAAGGGGGTATTTGTGATGTGCTATAATAATTAGGAAGATGACCCTAATTGGAGAAGAGTAAAGCAGTCCTCTGTTGATATCAAACCGAGTTTAATAGAGTGTTAACGAGGACACCATATTTCCAAGATATCTCAATTGTCCTCTTGACAAGAATTTGGGTCTATAGCTGCATTCCCTGGTAGGGGAATAGATAGCTAAATCCTATTTCCTCCAGCTTTTCTGAAATGTTTATTAATGATTTTCTTTTCTCCACAAAGAAGAGTTTTTTAGGACATGAACTGTTTTCTCTATTCTCTGCTGCTTTCAGCTGCTAAGACTAAGGTAGTGTTATCTTATGACGTAAGTAGCAGTTTCACAAAAGTTTATATAGTGAGCCATTTTCTTGTTTCTTCTCCTATGGTGGTGGTGGTGGTGGTGAGTTGCAGTTTAAGAGCCAGTGGAGATAGAGTGGAGGCTGTGGAGTTCCAGAACTATGTTGCCCAAGATCCCTGCCATATCTGTATCTACTGGTCTATAGCAGCCCTTCCTCAGGATGAAGCCAAAGACAATTTGATTCCTATGTTCTTTAACCCATCTAAACCTTGTATTTACATCCTCTCCTTCCTCTTAAGTATTCTGAATTTGTCTATACCAGAAGTTGATGGGACCAACTTCAGAGGCATGACAAAGGCTGGGAGCCATAGAGAAGATGGGTAGTATGCAAATCTTCGATGTCCAGGGAAGGGCACACTTCCTTATGATCAACACACGTTTGTATATCCAGCAAGTAGCCTATGCCTTTGGGATCCATGGTATTCATCCTTTACTGTCACTGAATGTAGCTAAGGTCATTCACTGGCCAGATCTCATTTAAGATCTTAAATCTAAGCCATGTTGTCCTTAGCCCTTTTGATCTAAGCATGCAAAATTCAAAAGAACAGAACATATTATTATTATTAAAATTATTCCTCCATACAGGTGCTCTGTATCCCTGGAAAATTACTAACTTTGCCTCAAACTGTATGGAAATCTATTCCTCATATTCCAACCAAAAAAAAAAAAAAAAAAAAATCCATCGAGTTGGGGGTTTCCCGCACTTAAAAGTCAATGACATACTCATTTCTTTGCCCACTGAGACTTTTGATTTACTTGCAAAAATTCTAAAACCACTAAAGTAGTTCTGATTTATTTTGCTGCACTTGAGCCAAGAATCACATGGCAGGAGAGAACCTGGTAGAGTGTCAATCTTCTGGCAAAGGTACATCACCTCCTCAATGCCTAGGTTAACCTCCTGCTCATTGCTGAGCGTCAGCCATTGTAAAGAGGGTTAAGAAGGAGAACTTTCCTGCAGGGAGCTACTTTACATAGCAGCTCAAAGCTGGGAACCATTTTATGCCCTGAATATGTAAACACTCAAAATCTTTTAGAGAAACTTGGTTTACAGAACTTTTTAAGGAAACATGACTATTTCTATCCTGTGAGTTACCTGGAAATTCCTGTGACCCTAGCCTGGTGAGCAGGGTGGTGAACAATGCAAACTTATCCACAATCTTTGGCCCAGAACTTTCTATTTTAAAATCACAGGATGTGCCAGTCCCTAAAGCAGCAACACCCATCCACCCCTGCAGGTCCATTTCTATCACCCAGTATCTAACCTTTTCAATGCATCCTAACCCCAACAAATGCTAAACAGTACATGTTTCCTTTATCCTCAGCTTTCCTGATTCAACTTGTATATCAGTTGGGAGAGGCTTTTTTATTTTTGGTACTGGGTATTGAACCCAGGGGCACTCTACCTCTAAACTACATCCTCAACTATTTTTGTTTTGTTTTGTATATTTTTGAAACAGGGTCTCATTAAGTTGATGAGGGTCTTACTAACCTGTGGAGCCTTGAACCTGTGATCCTCCGGTCTCAGCCTCCCAAGTATTGGGATTCTAACTGAGTGCCACCACACCCAGCAAGAAAGGCTTTTGTGCAGCCTGGGCTCTCTACCTGCTCCTGCTCTTGGACATCAGAGCTCTGGGTTCTTAGGCCTTTGGTCTCTGATTGGGAGTTATACCACTGGCTCCCTGGGTTTTCTCCTGGTTCTTCAGCTTGTAGAGAGAAAATTATGGGTCTTCTCAGCCCCTGTGTTTGTGTGGTTCTGTTTCTCTGGAGAACCCTGACTAATATACCACTTGAAGAACTAAATCAATATCTTCAATCTTAAATCTTAATTCATATAATTGTTCTTAATGACCTTGGGTAAACCCTCTTAACTTCTTGATATAACAGTATCTATAACATGATGATGGCATTCTCTGTCTTTTCAGAATTATTTAGTGATCAAGAGGGGTTAGAGGACAAAGGGATTTGGAAAGTAAACAGCAGGTATTGACACTGTTATCATTTGATGTTGCACCATGAGTGAAGCCATGAGCCATGAGGCTTTCCTTCAACTGAGAATGTGCCGACACTCACGAAGGCACATCGCGCTTTCAGAGATCCAAGCTCAGTGTTCAAAGGGGTAGCCTTTGTCAGGCCTTTTGCTTAACCACCAGAGCAGAAGTCCAAACTTCTTTTCATTGTCACCAGAGTCCAGCTCATAAAATTGCAGAGTGGGCCCCAACTGAAAACTAGCAGTAGAATCACTAGCTGAGCTAAGGTAGAAAAAAAAGCAACACGCTTGATCTCCAAGGCAGAGCTATTGAGAGGTAAAGTCTAGAGAGAGGTCCTTAGGCCCTTATGTCATTAGAGGAGTGCCTTGGAAGCAGATTGCGGGGCCCCAGTCACTCAGTCTTTCTCTGCTTCCTGGCTCATGGTGAAAATAAGTTGTTCTATCCTTGCTAAAAGCCCAAAGGAAGGAGTGACCTGATCTTGGACTAGAAACTCCAGACCTTTAAGCCAAAATAATCTTTTTCTTTTATAAGTTAATTGCCTTGGATATTTTGTTATAGAAACACAAATCTTACTAATACTGTACACTTCCTTTTTTTTTTTTTTTTTAGGCAAAATTGCTTTTATGACTTACATAATTTCTTTTCTTCCAGTCCCTATTAGTATCCAGAAGAATCTCAATATCTCTTAAATAGCTCTCCTAAGCCACTTCAACCCTTGTGCATTTGTGAGTCCAACATGGTATATCTTAACTCCACTCTGCTTTTAGACCTTGGAGTGCCGGGGAAAGGAGTGAGAGTAGAGGGTGGGCATGGTAAAATGGGACCAGAAAGAAAACATAGGAGGAACAGCTGTGCTTCTCAGAAGCATTTGAAGGAAGGGAATTAATGTTCGTGTTTTCTTTATGCCAGGCTCACTGCACTTATTACTCAATTTTACCTTCCTCCTCAATAATGTTGCATAGGAGTTATTTTATTTCCATCAAAGAAATTGAAACTCAAAGAATTTAGGTCACATACCCAAGGTCTTATAGCTAGGAAGTTGCATAGCCAGGACTGGAAGCCCAGTCTGCTTCCTGAGTTCCTATTTTTTTCCCTGCTCCAAACCATGTCCTACATAAGTCAACTCTACACATATGGGTGTCAATGACTCCTGTTCCCTCCAGTCCACTTAATTGTCTATCCCACTGAGGGATAGCATTAAAGGTAGTCTTGTATCTGAGGGGCTTTTCTGCTCCTTTCTCCCACCCCTACTTAAGGAGACCCATCTTACCTGCTCCTTTCTTGTATCCTCCATGCAGAGTTAGGATTGAGTTTGTGAAACTAAGGGTTGTGTTCTGTCAACAAAACACCAAAAATCTGCAAAAGCTTACAGAAAGCATCAGTTAAAAGATAATTAAACTTAGGGTCTGATAATGATCATAGCAAACACCTATGATTGCTACTTTCCAGCTACTACATTTCTAAATGTCAACTCATGTAATCTTCATGAATTCTGCGATCTCAAAACCGAGGCATCAAGATAAGCTACCATTCACCCAAAGATCCACAGCAACTAAATGAAAGAACTACAATTTATACTTAGAAAGAATGACTCTGAAGCTCATTTTCTTAATCATTCTATAAGTGATCTCAATCACCCAGGAGCTTTTTCAAAACCCAGGGCCCAGCCAGTCCTATTTTTTATTCTTTATTTGGAAACAAGGTCTCATTAAGTTGTAGAGGGCCTCACTAAGTAGCTGAGGCTGGCCTCGAACCCAGATCCTCCAATCTCAGGCTCCCATGTACTGAGACTACAAGCGTGCACCACCCCATATGGTTAACTAGGTACTTTTAAAATCTTCTTCTATTTTTTCAGTGATAGAGATCAAACCCAGGGCCTCATGCATACTAGGCATGCGTGCTAGGCTCCAGCACTGATCTACATTCCCAGCCCCCAGTATTTTTTAAAAGCAACTCCTGACATGAATCCAAAGTGCAGCCAGAGTTGAAGTCTTGTGCACCTTCTTGCACTTCATCTCAATAGGAGAATGTTGGGGTTTAGAATTGTGAGGGATGTTTTGGGATGTCACAATAAATAAAGAGTCCTGCTAGTGTTTGGTAGGCAGCTCTGAGGGGTGCTAAACATCAAGTGATATTGACGGTCATATTGCCCAAAGAAGAATTTTCTTGTCCAAATTGCCAGTAATATCTCACTGGTATAAATTGCCCTTTGGTTCTCAAATTGTATACATGAATAATTTTTTAATTTTTTTGTAGTCCTAGGGTTTGAACCAAGAGACATTTCGCACCTCTGAGCTGCAACCTTAGCCCTAGTTTATATTTGAAACAGGGTCACACTAAGTTACTGAAGATGGTCTCAAACCTGTAATCCTTCTGTCTCAGCATCTCAAGTACTGGGATTACAGGCATGTGCCACCATGACTGACTAAATGGGTGATTTTAAATCGAATGTCAAGGGAGATGGAATGCTTTTCCTGATTGTTGACTGCATTCTTCTATTTTATTCTTTTAACCAGTAAACTGTAAAGGAGGCTTAGCCAAGGCCTCAGGTTGACCTCCCTCTGGTTTGATGCCTCTACGACCCTGGGAAAATTCATCCCCAGTCTGGGCCTAGGGCTTCTCATTTACGCAGTGGGATTTAATTTTTTTTCAATGGTTACTTCTAAGGATTAAATAAAACATCATATGCAAATCACCAAGCATAAAGATGCTTGGCACAGAATAAATGCATATAAACAATATACACACGCTGAAATTAACCTCATTTTCCTCATTGGGTTGATGTGAGAAGAATCTATGCTAATTTGTGTGAAGCATGATAAAACTAACATAATAGTAGCAGATGCTCACTCTGATGAAGCTTCCTAATTGTGTGTTTACTATACTGCTCTCAGCTCTATGAAGATCATTGGTTCCTATGTTCTTGGAACCAATGGGTAAGGAAACCAAAGGAAAAATCCTGTGTAAGGTATCATTGATTGTCCCCATAGTTTGTGTAAAACATTTAATGTATTCCTAGTATGCCATAAAAGTAAGCTAAAACATATAACATGAAAAAACATACATTTATATACTTACATATGATAGATAACTATAATTCCATGTGCAATCCTACCTCATTTATGCCCTTTCTAAAAAGGAGACAGCCCTGGGGCAGGGGAACTGAATTTGCAAGTCAGGGTAAAGCACAGGAGGAGGTCTAAGAGCTAAATATTGAGGCTACAGGAGAAGTAAGGAACAGAGTTTCTGTCAAGGAATCTGAAGAGAGAAAGACAGGGGATATATGGTTTATCCTCATCTTCATCTTTTTACAGAATCCTCAGTAAAATACTCTTTTTTTCCCCTTAAATCTTTGTGGACTTGAATTTACTCCTTGAATTTGTTAAAGGAAAGTACCAATTTTCCTTCAAGTTGGTATAGAGGTATGAATGACTGTTCATGGGTCTCTGCACTCAAAAGCTGTAGAGTTTATGGATTGTTCGTCACTCCATTGCTGGTAGGAGTTTAGGATTGGCAATAGCCTAGGTGCCTTTTGGTGGGGAATGGGTAAGCCAGCGTGGTGGAAGACAACCATCTGGATGCTATTTAGCAGGAAGAAGCAACAAACTAGGTTGTTTACCAGTAGCAGTTGGAGAATATAAAAACAGAATGAGGCCATTAGCACAGTACTATTCAAGTCAATGTAAAACATGCACACAATAATAAAAAACGCTTCATATTTTCAAGGATACATAAAATTCTGGGATTCATATTCAGCACATTAAAATGGTAGGGTAGGAGTATGTAATAGGGATGGCATAGGTGGATGGAGAAATGAATGAATAGACAAATTTTAAAACTCAAAGAGAAATGAGAAGCCTTGAGTGGGTCAATGATCATGGAAGTGGGGGACATGATTGATTTAGTTCTCCATACCAGCACATCTCGTTCTGCAAAGCTTCCCCACAACCACCCAGAAATCAACAGTAGTAGTCCCATCAGCACCTTCCATTGGCCTTGTTCAGATAATTTGCAAAATTAATGCAGATTGTTAGACCACTCCTAGCAAATTTGCAAAATTAATGCAAATTGTTAGCCCACTCCTAGTGCATTTGAAATCTAGTTTCACTGATTTTTTTTTTTTTTAAGTTAAAATGATATCTCGAAGTCAATCATAAAAAGGCTATACGATATAGGATTCCAACTATTTGACATTCTGGAAAAGATGAAGCTCTGGAGACAGTCAAGAAATCAGTGGTTGCCAGGAGCTCGGGACAGTTTAAGGAGGAGAGGGAGGAATGAACACATGGAGAACAGAGGATATTTTTAGGGCAGTGAAACTTTCTGCATGATACTTTATTGATAGGCACACGTCACTATACAGTTGCTGAAACCAGAAAATAAGACTTACAACATAAAGTCTTAATGCAAACTATGTGCTTTAGTTAATAATAATGCATCATTATTATCTTTTCAATTTTTACACATGAATCACACTAAAACAAATAATATCATTTTAATGTAAAACATGGTATGTGGGGACACAAGAGCACAGGAAACAGAGAGCTACACCAAACCAAGAATAAGATGGCCCTCCTGCTGGGAGTAGTTGATATCATGTGCCTCCAAGCAGATCAGAGCCAGGAATTGAGCAGAATAGACCTTCTCTACAGAACAATGGAATGAACAGGTGTGCTGCTCACACGTAAGCTAGAACTGTTGGCACAAATACACTTACATGTGTCTACTTTCCTTTGCATCCAGAAAAATAATTTTAGCGATGGTAGGACTCTGGGATGAGACATCTGTTGTATTCATTTATTTATTGATAAAAATTTTCTGTGACTTTTCAAGGCCAGAGGAAGCACATATCAAAGATGGAGGCAGACATACAAAAAGGATTTAACCCTAGTATTATAAGCTATATCTCTTTAACTTTTCACATGTAGCTCTCTTTCCTCCCTTACAAGGAGAATTAAAAGGGCTAATTGATAAGGAGACATTTAAGAGCAGTGTGAAAGTGTGTGTGTGTGTGTGTGTGTGTGTGTGTGTGTGTGTGTGTGCGCGTGCACGCGCGCATGCACATGCCTTAGGATAGGGGCAAGGTGGAGGTGGAACTGGATCTTCCCATTAAGAAGAATATGATATGAGCTACTTTGACAGCTGGTAAAGGAAGTGGGTATAGAACAATGTCCTAAAGAATTGTCCTGAAACCTAATCCAAGGCCACTAATTCCACCAGAGACTATCATAGAACACACTTGTGTTACAATCCTTTCCTCAAGCTCTTTGAGAGACTAGAGTATGCGGCAGGGTGGGGGTGGGGTATGACAACACATGAGACACATGATAACTTGTCAAAGAGAACCATGTTTCAACACAACTCAGTGGTCTCTACATCCAGCACCTATTATTTTTCCCTTCTCCTGATCTCAGAATGCACAGGTCAGCAGATAGCATCCGTGCTTGTGAAGGAAAGCCAATTTCATAGTCTTTATCCAATAATCTCCATCATCATCACCATTACAATAGTAGTAGCAGAAGTCTCACTAATCTGCTAGAGTTTTCTTAAAGTTATCTCAGGCTCTCTTCTTTTCCAAAGCATGCCATTGAGTGGTCAATACAGTTGCCATTGTTGGTGATTCAACTCTTCCTTGGGTCTTCATGCCCTTCTCTTGCAATGTGATATGAAATTCATTTCCCTGGGGAAACCAAGGCTGACATTCTACCATGAGTCCTAATAATGAATTGGCTATTCTAAGGCTGCCATTCCTCAGTTCAATCAAGGCTATGGGAGAGCTGGTCTGAAAGCATAACCTACCATCTTGTTTTTATAGGGATGAAGTGCATTCTGAATTCCGTTGAAATGACTGGAAGGAAGCTTTGGAACCCATTCTGAAGATTGTGATATCTGTCTTTGAGCTAATTACTTTACTTCCAACAAAGATCACACAAATCTACAAAAATCCCCAGTACACTCTATTATGTCTGGCTCAGTGGTTAGGGACTTGGGTCTGTAGCCACTGACCATTACTGGAAAACCAAGTTTGGGGCTTCTCCCCTCACTTACCAGCTTGCTACCATAAGCTAAATGTGTAGTCTTTATGCCAGGATACTTTTCTAAGTTAATGCAAGGATATCACTCAACAGGACCTAGGGAAGCTATTTTCATAGAATCTGCAAAACTATTCACGTGGTTACAACTAGGGATGCATCTGATAGAAGAAATGAGTCATCCAATCAGGAGGCAAGTTTGCAACATGATCCCTATCAAATGTCTCTTTTTCTGAGCTATTAATTTTTCAATTGCTGCTGTGGTCCCAGAGTTCCTAATTCCTTAATCTGATACCTATAGATTTTTCACTTACTCTAGCCAATATAAAAGTAATAAGGAATGAAATCGTTTTGTTATAGAGGTGGCAAGTTATAACAATATCTCATTTTAAACTAAGAATGACCTCATGGAATAGGTATTATACCCACTCTATAAATAAAAACACTTAAGACTAGAGAGGCTTGGGAATTTGTCTAAGGTCACCTTGCTGGCCAGTGATGAATTAATGTCTCAAGTTCTGAATCCAGATTTATCAGACTCCAAAGCTCATATCTCTAATCAATAAGCTGCATTACTCAGTGTGTTATCATTTTTAAAGTGCATCATCTTAATAGTGTAGTATTATGATTTGCACCTCTATCCAGTCTTGGGAGATGGTCTGGAAAGACACTGCTATCTTAGCTTGGTAGCAGAGAACCTGGAGATTAAGGTGGGTGAAATGACCTGGTCTCGGCCACCAGATAGCATCAAGAAATAAGTGGAATAGGGACTTTGGCCTCAGACAATCTTAGAGCTAATCGTGCCCCTGACTTTGTGTGTCACTGTAGGAAAGTCTCTTTTGTTCTCTGTGGTCTCACCTGTATAAGGAAGCTAACAATATCTCTCTTATAGATACAAAAGGGCTCCAGACAAAAGAGGAGAAACCCTAGTGGAGTGATGGGGGGGAGGCTAAGGGAGGGAGACAGTTGTGGGGAGGGAGACCTGATGAAGGAAATACTTCAATGGACATGATGTACATATACAAAATTATCAATGCCAATCTCAATATCATGCATGGGGAAAGGGAGGGAGCAGGTGGGGACCAGGGGGAAGCTCACTAAGTGCCATGTGTATGTATGGCTCCATTGCTCTGAACTTCATCATGATGTATGATTACAATGCATCAATAAAAACATCTCCTTTATAGGGAGTTTTGTTTGTTTGTTTGTTTGTTTGTTTTTTAGTGAAGTCGACAATCAGAGGGCAGTTTAACATCATGGCTAAAAAGGAACACTGTGATAGCCAAACATGCCGGTGCATGCTTGTAATCCCAGTACTTGGGAGGCTGAGCCAGGAGGATTGCAAGTTCGTGGCCAGCCTCAGCAACTTGTGAGGCCCTCTGCAACTTAGTGAGATGCTGTTTCAAAATAAAAAATAAAAAATTGGGCTGGGGGTGGAGCTCAGATGTAGACTTTCTCTGCTTTCAATCTCTAGTATCACACACACACATACACACACACACACACACACACACACACACACACACTGTGGGGTCAGGATGCCTATTTTAAATCTGTTACTTTGAAGAAGTTAGCTATGTTCTCCATGAAAAGGACACAATAACAATTCCTAATTGGTGGGCTCATCGTGAGGTTTAAATGAAATAAGCCACATAAAGCAGTCAGTAAAGAACAAGTGCTCAGTATATACTAGTTGTTGTTATTTGTAAAGCGCTTTGCAACATGCCTAATAGGTGATCCATAAATGCTCACCCTCCCCACCACTGCCAGGTGGAGGCCCCCCCGTCCACGTCCATGTTTCTTCCAGCTGCTTGAGCACAGGCCTTTGGGAAGCAGGTAAATGAAGGCTAAAGACGCCATTTTCCGATTTAATAAACATACAGCCACTCACAGGGGCATCTCTCATTCCCACTGGCAGTTGCAGACAGTCTTCTCTCAATTACCTGTAGCTAATTTTAATACAAGGCTGGCTTCTCTCACTTCGCTCTCCACATTCACCCACGGCGTCCTCCTGAGTCCCTGGTGGGATATGCTCAGAGAATGTAAACCCGTATTAATATCATCCTGAGCAAAACATAATTAGAAAACTAAATCAGCAGCCACAAGAACAGTGCAGTGCTTTCCAAAGCTGCCTCTTGCATGTGCGAAATGTTGGGGTTCAGACGTCTTCCTCGCTTTGGGTTATTTGTGTCATTGTTTCTCTTCATCAATATAGAAATCAATAAAGGTAGGGTAGCTGCCTGAGTCCAGGGCAGGGGTAGGAAGAGTAGGGCTGGTGGTGTTAGCTGGCTCTCTGCTTGTTCATATAAGTGAAATTTCATTGAAATATGCACATACCCATTCATGTGCATATTGTCCGAGGCTGCTTTTGACATATAATGACAGCATGGAGTATTTTCCACAGAAATAAAATGGCCCATAGAGCTGGAGATAGTTATTATTTTCTGACCCTTTATAGAAAATGTGTCGACCCCTTTCCAATGAATTTATGAAAGAGGCAGCTTCTGACATATCCCCAGAGAAGGCTTCTCACGCAACACTGATAACTAGCCCCGGCCCCTAAGACCAGCAGATGTCCTGGAGCCTGAAAGAAATCCACATTCAAGTCAAGAGCATATTTCCCATTGTTTTGGTCGTATTTGACAGCTCAAAGTTGGATGTATGTGCTGAGGGAGGGGTGTAGATAGAGGAAAGAGGAGGGGAGGCCTCCAGTGTAAGAAGCTGGGAAGACGCAGGGAATTAATATAAGAAACTGAGAGAGGCTTGTGAAGCCAAGGGAGATTCAAAATAGTGAAGCCTTAAAAGTGAAGAAATGGTTCAAGGACAAGATAACAGTGTAAAAGCTATCATTAGGTCAAGCGAAGACTGAGAAGTGACATTGGAGGTCACATTTGACCCTGACAATAATAGTTTTGGGGGAGTTATGTAAACCAAAGCCAGATTGGAAAAGTTTCTAGAGCGGGTGAAAAGAGAGGATTTGGAGGTAGTGAGTGCAAACAACTCGTGAGAGAGTTTTTGCTATAAATGGGAACAGGAAGATGGAGCAGTAGCCAGAGACAAACAGGGGATCAAGAAGGATGTTCTATGGGAAAATGTCAGTATATGTTGACAAAAGTGACTGGTAGGGAGGGGAATTGGAGATTACATTGTGTTAGAGACCCAAGGATACCTATTTATTCAAGCACACACGTGTGTGTGTGTGTACATGCACACAATTATATCTAAAGAGTCATTAATATGAGTTTGGCCCAAGCCCCAATTTAATGCTCTAATAACCTGGCTTGGGAAGTACATGCTGATAATGGTGGTTTCTTATTTCTCTAAATTAGTATCAAATACTGTCCACCCTAAGGTGAACTATAAGGTGTGTTCTGTACAATTCACCCTCTCACAATACCCCACCCTCATGCCCCACTAATAGCACATCCTCAAGTTAGCTTTAACAGTCAGTGTCAGAGAGTTACACCAAGTTCAGTTCTAAATCCATTTATCTAGCCCCACTATGTGTCAAAGACTCTTTCCAGATTCTTGAAGCACCCAAGAGTTGGGTAAGAGCTTTGCTTTCAAGGAGTTTCCAGGTTGGAAGAGGGTGGGGTCAGGTCATAGACAGGTGGACAGACATAGCTAGTGTTACATAAGGGATAGGATCTAAGTCTCAGAGATCCTGCAGTGCAGAGGAGAGACACCCTGGCCAGTGTGTGGAAGACTGGGAGGGACAGACCCATGTGGCTCAGAGAAAGCTTTCTAGAGCCTGAGAAATGGAACTTAGAAAAGTCAATGAAAGAAAGTGTTTCTGGAGGAGGAATCACATGTGACATCATAATGGGTTCAATGTTCTTGAGGTAGAAGCAAAAATGGGAAGTAAAATGATTTGAGGCTAAGGATGTCAACCATGGCCACATCCAATGGTAAGGTATTTACTACAAACCCAGAGATTTCACAACACAAATTCATTTCCTTACTGTTCTATAGACCACAGGTGCAGTACAAAAATCAAAGTGTTATTTCTTTCTGGTCATTTCCTTGTTCCTTGAGGCTGTTGGGCAGAATCCAGTTCCCTGTAGCCATAGGACAGAAGTCTCTGCTTTCTTATGTTTATAAATGGGGAGTCATTCCCAACACGGAGAGACTACCACATTTTTTTTGTGTGTGTGGTACTGGGGATTGAACTCCGGGGCATTCTACCTCCAAGCTATACTCCCAGCCCTATTTTTTTTATTCTTTATTTTGAAACTGAGTCTCACTAAGTTGCGGAGTGCCTCACTAGGTAGCTGAGGCTGGCCTCGAACCCGGATCCTCCGGTCTCAGCCTCCCGAATCCTGGGATTACAGCGTGCGCCACCATGCCGGGCTCACATTTTTTGTATTCTCTTCCTCCATCTTCAGAGCAGGTAGTCATGAGCTGAATGCCAGTTGAGTCACATCTCTCTGACCCATTTTCTGCTTCCCTCTTCCACTCATGTGATTAGATTGGGTTTCCCTGGATAATTCAGGATAATTACCCCCCCACACACACACAGTTTAAGGTCAGATGATTATCAATCTTAACTCCATCTGCAAACTTCATTTCCCTTTCTATGTAATCTAATGTTTCCTTAGATTCTAGGGTTAGGATTCAGACACCTCTGGGAGTCTTTTTAACATTTTTATCTATTTATTTATTTTGCCAACCACAGCATAAAAATATAGAACCACTGAAGTGTTTCATCAGGAGCATGGTAACTTAGTCAGATGTTACTTTTAGAAAGATCACTCCACTGGCAAATATTGTGGTAGGTAGGGGAGAATGTACTCCAAATACTTATTATGATAACCAGGTGAGACATGAGGAAGGCCTATATGAATGCAGTGGCAAATGAATGCAATAGAGGGGGTATTTAGCAAGCCCAGATGATTGGGTAGATGTAGATAAGGGACATTATGGAGTGATAATCATGAGGAGGCTGGGTGGTGGTGACTGAAAGGATCTCAGTCAGCATTGGGGCATGTTAGCAGTCATAACATGGAACAGGACTGCCATCCCTATTTCAGAGTTGGCAAGAACAAAGTGGGGCCTGGCTTGAAGGACATGGGATACTTGTTGGATTATGAAGGGAAAGACTTGGATTTAAGGAAATAAAATGAAAGGTGGAGACAGAACAAACATAGAAATGAGGTAAATCTTCAATACAAGCACATGTTTATAACCACATTGGAAGCAAGATTACCTTGATCTGGAAAGAACTGACTGCTAAATCAGATCCCCCTCAAAATACTTCAACAGCAGCAGGCTGATCTAGGAGCCTGGGGCAGTGCTGAGTCTAATGTCAATGGCAAGTGACTTCAGCCTTGGGATTTGATCAGCAGTGGGAGCCAAGTGCCATCTTGTTAAGCCTCCTGCTTACAGTAGGGGCCCAACAGGGAGGCTTTTACTGTTGCCTAGACCTCTTGCCTCCTGGCTTCCTTCCCTGAATGTGCTCCTGAAATCAGACCACCACTTGTTTGAGTTGTGAAGGTTGTCTGGCCTCCCCCAGGAGTTGTAAGATCCTTCAGGTGGGACTGTGGCTGACATGAGAGTTAATTCTTTAGTATTCAGAGTGTTGGCCAGTTGTGCTTGTTGAGTGAATCCTCTTCTTGGGTTGTCCAGCCTTTCAAAGTATGCTAATGTGCTGGTACAGTTCATTTATTCACACATTCATTCACTCACCATACAGACATTTCTTGAGGACTTGCTATGTACCAGGTATTACACTTTTATCA
>PVLC010020131.1:0-29646 GCA_004027655.1 Graphiurus murinus | reverse complement strand
TTTTTTTTTAGTACTGGGAGTTGAACTCAGGGGCATTCTACCTCCGAGCTATACCCCCAGCCCTATTTTTTATTCTTTATTTTGAAACCGAGTCTCACTAAGTTGCGGAGTGTCTCACTAGCTAGCTGAGACTGGCGGCCGTAAACCCGGATCCTCCAGTCTCAGCCTCCCGAATGCTGGAATTACAAGCGTGCGCCACCACGCCCCGCTGAAACAGTGTTTTCTAAGTTGCTGTTTCCCTAAATTACTGAAGTTGGCCTTTGACCTAAGATACTCCTCTCTTACAGGCATGCACCACATCAGGTTGGGTTTTTATTGCTGCAGTTTGTTTGTTTGTTTTTAAGGAAGTAGCTGAGTTCTTCTTTAATTGAAAACTAGGTGAAAAAATATAAAATCTACATGCACTTATTATGAATGTCTTTTGAATTTAGCAAAAAAAAAGTGATTTTAAAAGAGAAAAAGAAGTTAAACTCACAGGGATTTGTTAAGCCAAATTGATCTCATTTGCTTTGAGATTTGATTTGTGAAGAAAAGAAACCTGAAGTGTATTTAAATTTCAGCACAGTATATGACAACATGTTTGGATATGTAAGTATGAATTGTCCACTCATATAATGTAGTGATTTCCTCACTATTTAATAACCATACTCAAAAGCCAATTACTAGCTGGGCATGGAGGCCCATGCCTGTAATCCTAGTACTTAGGAGGCTGAGACAAGAGGATCTCAAGTTTGAGGGCAGCTTCAGCAACATAGCAAGACTCTGAACAATCTAGTGAGACCCTGTTTCTAAACAAAAAATTAAAAAGTACTGGAGGTATAGTAGCTCAGAGGTAGAATGCCTCCAGGTTCAATCCCCAGTACCACCAAAAATTTTTTTTAAAAAGGCTGATTAGTGAATTTGTATATTGCCATTTAGATCATAGCACAGGACTCTTCTCACCTTCTTACAGAGTCTTTCTATAACAACCTAATCTCAACTTGCCTCCTCCATTATTTCATTATTTGCAATATTACTGTTGATGTATTTGTTCCAGGTTTGTTTGTTTGTTTGTTTGTTTGTTTTTTATCTCCAGAGAGTGGGCTGCAAAGTAATAAAGACCTGTCCTACAGTTTTTAGTAGTGTATCATCTACTTCAACGATGGTTCTAGGGAAATAGTACATTGACCAATAATTATTTATTGAATATATAGAAAGCAAGTAAAACATTTGAGCCCAGTGTCATGCTGGGTAGAGGAGATACAAAGATAAAAAGGTATGTGGATCAACCTCAAAAACTCTTAGAAAAACTGTCACTTCAATGTTTTGGAAGAAATTAGGAAGGTTAGAGTCTAGTAATTAAGTAAAAATAAATGCAAACAAATATAAATGCTATGTTTCTTAACTGAGACTATAGATCAAAGTATAAACCTCCTTATTTTTTAAAGCACTTTGTGAATTATCAAAATACATTTGATATTCTTTCTAACATGAAGGTGTACCATATTATAGTGTCCATTTTCTTTGAAAGTAATATTTAATAAATTTGACAAGATCATTAGCTCATAGATTTCTAAATTAATCTTGGTCCTGCATTTGTGGCTTACTCTGCATATATGCCTTCTAGAAAAATTATTGTAGTGACAACTAAATTAATGTCTTTGACCTAGGTATGGTATTAAATTTAAAATCAAATATTTCATTAATGTTCTTAAGTATCCCATTATACCTGTCATTGCCTAGTACTCAAATAAATATTAAATATGGAATATTTGGTTTTTATGCATGTTTACTTCTATTTGATTCAAAGTACATGAATATTCAGTATACCCAATGACTCATTGCTCTAGCAAAATGAAAAG
This sequence comes from Graphiurus murinus, assembly GCA_004027655.1. Lineage (NCBI taxonomy): Eukaryota > Metazoa > Chordata > Mammalia > Rodentia > Gliridae > Graphiurus > Graphiurus murinus. The sequence continues at coordinate 27,805 of PVLC010020131.1, read as the reverse complement.
TTATGCATTTTTCTGTTTTAATTAATTAATAGTTATGTAAGGCCAGATAGCTTTTGGGCTTAGGTCTAAATGGAATAGCAAACATAACATACCAAAAAGAAAATGAAAAAGGAAGAAGAAAAAAAAATCACTAAGTATAAACACAACCTAATTAGAATAAGTAGTTCAGTCCAAGACATAGATGCTTTATCAGTGCCTTTAATTGGAAGAAAATAGGTTTGCAACCACTCCAAGTAAAATATGATGGCTTGTGTCAGAGTGTTAGAAAACATATTCCTCTTAAGAGCAGAGGGGGGAAGAAGAATGAAAAGCATGATGGACCTTGAATAACAGCTCAACAGTAATGCTGTATAATTGCTTTTCATCCCTTCTATCAGCAGTGAAGCTTTAAAACATTGATCAAAGATGATGACTATCACAAAGTGCTTAAAGTGCAGCACATTGTTAAATTTCCTCAGCCTCTGGAATAATTATAGCATGAGCAAGCATAAAAATGATTCCCCCACCTCTACCTGCCTTCTTCAAATGATTTTCCAGGCAAGGTAGATGGGATTAAAGAAATCTGACATGAATGAGCTATATTAGAACATCATTGTCAAAAGATATATCACAGGCACTTGTCTCAAAAGGATAAAATACCGTGAACATTTCACATTAATGCACACCAAAATTCAGTCCCTCTTTTTACTGACAAACAATTCTGAAATACGGGGTACAAAGCAAAAGCAATGGATGACAGAGTGCAACACAGAGAATGGAGAAGTGTTTATCAACGATGTAAAGTAGATAGCTCTTGGCTGCTAAACTTAACAGCTGAAGAAATAATTGAAGGAGGAAAGCTTTTCATCCATTTATGGGAAATAATAGGTGAAGGACTTTTAAAAAATTGTAGATTGCTCTAGATTAGTACTTTAATTTTGTGATTTCATTAGACTTAAACTATATGTTTCATTAGAAACTAACTAATCTATTCATCACTTAATAAATTAAAAATAATTATTGGCATCCTACTAAGTGTCCACAGCATGTGTGATGTGTGGACAGGGGTGCTGTGCCTTCACAGGAGGCATACTTTAGGTTTCCCTGACACTTTCTTCCTTCCCATCTGATTTCAGCATAACTGCAATGGATAATACCATTTTTTTTATCAGTTTACCACATCAAGTTCTCACTCTGATATATCCTATGTGGATGCCATTCAATTACAATTGGAGGAATCAGGAGGTGAGAAAAATTTAATATTCTGGGATGGTCTCAACCAATAGTATAAATGGGTAAGCTTTTCATTCTCATTTTATCTGGAAGAAGAAGTGGAGCTGGATTCTACATAGTTTGTCAGATGACTCCCAGAGAGAGCGTTGCGGCCTCCTGGCTTGCAGGAGTAACCAGCTCATAAGTGCTCAATCATTAGCCCCCCCCACACACACACCTGTCTCAGCTTTTGTCTCCATTTTATTACCACTCCCCTCAAACCACACAATTCTAGTTGTTTCAGGATCACTATTCAGGGAAGAACCTGAAAAAAAAAAGAGTTGGTACTGAAAGTAGCAGTAGAAAGTAGCTCCTCAAGATGGGATTCTTAGATTGGCTCCACCGAGGTCAAATGGCAATGAGAGCCTCCTTGCTTGTAATAAATAAAGTGCTGATTACTCCTGGTTTGATTTATCACCACATCTTGAAAGACCCAACCGTGGAGGTAAATGAGATTCGGGTGGAATGAGGTACACAGGTATAGGCAATAGCTGTAGCAGCTGAGATCTATAGGAGCAAGGTACTTATAGGGCTTGTGGAAGCAGCTCACTTTTTAGCTAACTGTCCTGGAAGGCAGGAAGTGAAAGAATGTCTGGCTCAGTCCAGCCACGTATTATTTTGGGATGTGCTAGAAAGTCCAGAAAGCCTTCCTTGCAGTGTTCATTACCTGCAGCTAGAGACCAGATAGCACAAAAATCAGGCTTGGGATTTTATTATAAGGTTGAACAAATGCAAAGATACTTAATGCTAAACTTTTCCAAGTTTCCTGACATGAGAGACATAGTGAATTTGTGGAACCCTTAGAAGCAGGATTCATCACTGGGATAGAATGACCTGAGAACCTGGCACCTCACATTTCTGATTTGTCTACACTTGGAGAAGGGGCTAGATGCCAAGCTCAGCTACTCTAAGGACAATGAAAAGAAGTTATCTGAAGTAAGTGCCTTATGATTGATATTTGTCTCCCTTGAGATCATCCACATCTTCAATATTTGATTCAAATATGTATATTTGTTCAACTTTTAGCATAAAAGGGAAATGGAGTCTCTAAGAAATTAAGTATATCACCAAAAAGATTTATAATGGATCATGGGTGAGTTTTTACTAGCAGATATGGAGAATCATGCATAGGACTGGATATCGAGAATGTTTTATGGACATAAACATGACTAGAGAAGTAAAGTTTCAATTACTGGGAAGTATTCTTGTACAACTCAGCACGGATGGGAAATTGCAGGTTTGACCTGGTCCATCCCAGAAAGAAGAAGCCAGGTATTGGGGGTGGTGGGTGAGACACAGCTTACTCCAGCTGAGTCAGGCTAGGCATAACAGGCATCCCTCCCTCAATACCCAGTGGTGATTGACTGGATACAGATGAGCTTTGCGTGGAGATTTCCGCATAGCAAATCCACAAGGGGCTTCCACACGCTGGATTGTCTTAGTCCAGTTTACATATATAAAATCAGAACAAAAGCGGCAGGTAGTCAGGACAGAGTTACATAAGACAATATGGCATCTTCAAGGACAGGGTTAGCTGTTTTTCATACAACAGTAACCTTTACCAGAAGGTGAGGAAGCCTAACTACCACCATGTTCTGACTGTCCCCACTGCTTTTTAGTGACATAAAATATGGTCTGTATGAGTACCTTATGCTAGCACTGGTATGATGCTGGGGGTACTATTTAAAGCTTGCATGCAGTAGTGGACCACAATAAATGTGAAGATGCCAGGACCTCCTTAGCAGAGTATTACAGACAAGGTCACAGTCAGGGGCCTGAGAATATTGCATGAAGCTACAGTTCTCTAACTATGTTCTCTAATCTATGTCCTTTGGAAGACTCAAAGTTCATTAAAGCAATTTATAATGCACAGAGAGAGGTCATCCACATATTTGTGAAGGATAATGTCAGCTGTTCTCTGTGGGCTGGGATTGACAGTCAGGGATGCTGGCATGGATCTTAGCCTGATGGAATCCTGGCATAGCCAAAGACAGGTGATGCCTCTTCAGAGAAATGGTAATAGGAATAAAGCAGTGGTAAGGGGATAGCTTTATACAAAGAAACCTGTGACTATGGCTATTAGGCCACAACGGTCCAAAAAAGACTAGAAATTGGCAAAATAGGATAAGCTCTGGCTTAATTTGTTTAACCAGAATAGGTCGATATTTGCTAAATGCCTACTTTCTAAGTCTTGTGATAAAGTCTCCGTTCAATTTGGTATATTGCCAACAGATCCCTTTTCGGCTTAAGCTGGTTAGAGTCACTTTCTGGCAGGTACACTTAAATATCTCCTTACTAAGTTACAATATCTTTAGGGAGCAGAAAATACATTTTATTCATCATTTTATTCTCAAACCTACATTATGGGCAAACTGCCTAATGCATAAATTAAACTCAGCAAACATTTGATGGATATACGCATTAACAATGTAAGAATGGTATGTATAGAACTGTTTTGTGGAGCTATGTGGTGTCTGGTCTGGTTGTAGTGTGAGTGCATTAAAAGGAATAATGGAATATAAAATTGGATTTACAGGAAATAATGATAATGTAGAGAAATTAAAAAGCCAGACTGAGATGTTTGCGCTTAATTTGTTGGCAAGGAAAATGTTGTGAAGTTGTTATTTTGTAAGAAATACATCAGAGGAAGTATACAAAATGGATTTGAGAGAAATTTTTTTTTGAAAAGAATGAAATGTCTACTACATTTTAATTGGATATCTCAATATAACACAGACAGTGATGCATTTATTTTATAAAAGGATTAGATTAAAACTAAGACACTTGGTATTGTATACCCATTATGAAATCTATAGTCCAGAGTCACCAAATTTTGGAAATATCCAAGGGAATATCTTCCATAATATATATCTCAGCAGCAAAAAGAAAGGCATTGTTTTTGGTGAGAAGTAATAAGATACAGCTAGTATGGGTATATTTCTGAACTGCCTGTTCAATCCTGTAAATCCCTTTGTTGTTCAATAGAACAAGGCTGGGAAGTTGCAGGCTCAATCTGGTCCATTGGAAAGAGAAGTCAGGCATTGAGCAGGGATAAAACATGGCTTTATTCCACCTGCACAGGCTACAATACGCTACTAAGATGAAATGTGCCAGGCTACTAAGCATCTAGTACCCAGGGGCTGCTGACTGGGTACATTAGTGCTCTGCAAGAAACTTCTCCAAGGTTGAAGTTGCATATCCACATGTCTGTCAATCCACACATATATCTGCACACTGGACTGTCTCTACCTGGTTTATATATCAAATCAGAACAGAGTGGCAACTAGCCAGGGTATAGAATTACATAAGGCAATATGGCATCCTCAAGAACGGGCTTAGCTGCTTTTCATGGAACAGTGGCCTTCACCAGAAGGAGGCGAGGATGCTGATACATAGCAGGTTTTGACTGTCCCTGTATCCTTCATAAGTAATATTTAGCATTGTCACACTACAAAGAATTAAATTCAACTGTCTTGACATTACCTATTCATTTACTTGCATTTTCATACATTCACCACATTTTCCAATTTTTCCTGAGCTTCCAGCAATAAACATTTTCTGTGTTCTCAAACCACATTGATAGGTTTAGAATATCTGTTTCTTCTTAAATTAGTTTTCTGGTACATTTAATCTTAAGATGTTCAATTTGTGAGGACAGATTTGTTCATGGTATTTCTTTGTTATTTAGTGGCTCTGGGAACAAGAGTGATACCCCATCTTTTATTTCTGCTATTTTAAATTTCTTTTGAGACTTCCATTTTTGATTCCTGGGTTATTTAGGGATATGTTGATATTTTGGTGTTTTATAGTTATTTTTCTGTTATTGATTCATAGTTTAGATATATTATGGTCTGAGAACAAATTTTGTATAATTTCTATTTTTTTCATGTTATTGTAATATGTCCCCAATTATGTTCTATCCTGGTGAATATTCCATGTACATTTGAGAAAAATGGGTATTCTAAAGTTAATAGGAATTGTATTGTATAAATTCTAATTATATTAAGATTGTTTTTCATGTTACCTATGTACTTTTTTTTTTTTTTTTTTTTTTTTTTTTTTTTTTTTTTTTTTTTTTTTTTTTTTTTTTTTTTTTTTTTTTTTTTTTTTTTTTTTTTTTTTTTTTTTTTTTTTTTTTTTTTTTTTTTTTTTTTTTTTTTTTTTTTTTTTTTTGCGGTACTGAGAATTGAACTCAGGGGCATTCTACCTTCGAGCTATACCCACACCCTATTTTTTATTCTTTATTTTGAAACTGGGTTTCACTAAGTTGTGGAGTGCCTCACTAGGTAGCTGAGACTGGCCGAGAACCCGGATCCTCCGGTCTCAGCCTCCCAAATGCTGGAATTACAAGCGTGTGCTACCACGCCCGGCTACCTATGTACTTTCCAATTTTTTTTTTCTAGTTCTAATGCTTACTGAAAAATGTGTATTTAATTATCAGATTATAAGTGTGTATTGTCTGATTCTGCTTTTAAGTCTTTGTCTCAGTGTTTTAAAACTCTGATACTATGGTTATACACATTTTGGATTATTGCTGACAAATTTTTGCTTACTAACTTTTAAGTGTTCCATTATGATTTTCTTCTCACTCATTTTGTGCACTTTTTTAGGTAATTTCTGAGTGGTTATCATTATCCTGAAAAAATTATCAATCTCACTTGAATTGATAGCAACTTCCCTATAATACTATGCATAAACTCTGCTACTGTACAGTTCCACCTCTCAGACTGTTCTCCTTTATATCCAATGACATTTTTGCCTATTTTTATGGGTTTGTCTTTTAAATCTTGTAGGAAATAAAATCAGGAGTTACAAAATCAGAAGTATAATACTGACTTTTGTATTTATCTATATAGTTATCTCTGCTGACGATTTTATTTTTTTTCAATTTATTGTTTAGTGTTCTTTCATTTCAACCTAAAGGACTAATTTTAGTTTTCTCATAGGGAAGATATACTGGTAGTGAATTTCCTCTTCTGGAGTTTGTTTATGAATGTCTTAATTTGTCCTTCATTCTTTAATGTTATTTTGTCAGATATAGATTCTTAGTTGACACCTTGTTACTGTTGGTACTAACATATGTCATCCTATTTCCTCTGGCTTCTATGACTTCTGATGAGTTACAGGCTGTTAATCTTACTGAGGATCACTTATTGGTCACAAGTTACTTCTTTCTTTCAAAATTTTACTTTTGTCTAGAGTTTTGAAAAATTATAATGTGTAACATGAGTTTTTAAAAATTTTCTCTGAAAAAATTAAAAAGCTCAGTAAACTTGGAGTTTATTGAGGTTTTTGAATTATTAGGTTCACATGTTTCATTAAATATGGTGTGAATATATGTCAAATATGTTTCAAATATTTTTTCTGTGTACCTTTCTGAGTGCCTGTCTGTCTCTCTCTTCTTTCTCTGTCACTCTGGGGCTCCCATAATGCTAGATGGTATACCACAGGTCCATTGGATATGTCCACTTTTTCTCTTTATTCCTTTCTGTTCCTTATAGTGGATAATTACTTGTCATATCTTCCAGTTTGCTGATTCTTCTGTTTAAATCAGCTGCCAAAATCCTCTTGTGAACTTTTCACTTCTGGCATTGTGCCTTTCCACTCCAGGATTTCTATTTGACTTTCTTTTTAAAATTTCTTTTTTATTTATCTCATTTTTGGGGGGTATTGATTTTCTAGTTTCCTTTAGCTCTTTGAGCATATTTAAAATAACTGATTATTCTCACTGGATTGTCTGGGCTTCTTCAGGGATGATTTTGGTCCATTATTTATTTATTTATTTTTTTAATGAGCCATATTTTCCTGTTTCTTTATGTGCTTTGTGACTTTTCATTGAAAATTGGATATTTCACTATTCTTTTTTTTTTTTTTTTTTTGCGGTACTGGGGATTGAACCCAGGGGCATTCTCCCTCCAAGCTACACCCCCAGCCCTATTTTTTATTCTTTATTTCGAAACCGGGTCTCACTAAGCTGCAGAGTGCCTTACTAGGTAGCTGAGGCTGGCGAACCCTGATCCTCCGGTCTCAGCCTCCCAAATGCTGGGATTACAAGTGTGCGCCACCATGCCTGGCTGGATATTTCACTATTCTTATATAACTGTAAACCAGATTTTCCTCGAGGTTCACACTTCTTGATTGTTAAAGCATAAAGTCATCCATTTGTTTAGTGACTTCTCAAATTAGTTTTGCAAAGATTGTATTACTTATCATATGTAGTCACTGAAGTGTCTGTTCATTTAGATTATTTTCTAATAATTTTCTGTGAACACCAGAAGCAAATGAAAAAGGAATCTTCCCTTGTCTTTGCATTGGCTGTCTATTGAAAAATACTTTCCACATTTAGCTAATGGTTCTAACTCTGACTTAGCCTTCACTTCTTATTTCTTTTGAGTTCAGAAATCTACCAAAGGTAACTGTTTATGGCTAACTTCTTAAGGTTTTTTTTTTTTTTTTTTTTTTTTTTTTCCTGCCCGCACCCTTCTTTGACTCTATATAATCTTAAGCTCTCCTTCCTAGGATTTAGTCTACTTTTTGTATATCACAGTTAAATATTTAGTTGCAGGTAACTATATGATTTTTGTCCATCTTACAATATTTGAGGCAAGGCATGCAGCTTTTCCACACTAGGTAAATCCTCAGATTAGCAAAATAGAGATGAGCATCTTTTATTAATCTTTCTAGTAGCTTCCAGACAGTATAGAAAAAGCAAGCACAGCAATTTATGAAGGTTTATTTTGCTTCCTCTGGAACTAACAGGGTCACACACTGGGAACACAGGCTGCCAAGTCATGAAAAGATGAGGAAGAATAAAAAGGCCACAAAGACTTTCTAACACTTGCCTTTTCATGGTTGCTATAAACTATTAAGTGTTTTCCAGATTTCTGACCAAGTTAGTTTTGCCAATGTCTGATAGTTTTTTGATGTTTTTCTAAAGGGATAGGCATTATAATCGGCTTTCTCCAGGATTTTACTTTTTTTTTTTTTTTTTTACTTGTATTCTTATTCCATTCACACTTAAAGTAATCATTAATATGATTGGACTGAAGCTCATGTTTTTCTCATTATTTTTACTCTATTTGTTCCTTTATATTATTTATGCTTCTAAAAATCTGAATAATATTTTGTGTATCAGTTTGACTCCCTGACTATTGTGAAAGATTTTAAATTTTTTTTATTGTGTTCTCTAGGGTAAATAATATACATTTCAAAATAATTACACTATACCTTCAAATAATGTTATACTACTCTGTGTGTAGTACAAGGACCATTTGCCACTATTTTCCCAATATTTTCTACCTCTTCCTGCTGTTGTTATTGTCCTTCACTTTTTCAAATGTAATAAAATCTCTTGTCACTAAATCATGCTTTAAACAGCTAACTTATAAGACATTAATGTAAATATGCATTTGATTTCTTCACCAGTGCTTTCATTTCCTTATATAGATTGGAGTTTTTGGCCTGCATCATGTTTTTTCTTCATGAACACATCTGGTAGAGTATCTAAAGTAGCAATATTATTTTAACTTGTCTTTCTGAGACAAGTCTTACTTACCTTCAAGTTTTTCGCCTAAATTTATTGATGTATAAATGAGAGATACTTTGAACTGTACATACTTAAAATGCATTTTTGGATTGATTTTGAGTGTTTATTTGTAAAATTTTATTACATTAAGTCTTTTGTTTAGTTTTAGGTTTTGCTCGCTCTTTCTTCCTTTCTTGCCCTTCCTTCCTTCCTTCCTTCTTTCCTTCTTTCTTTCCTTCTTTTACTCCTTCCTCCCTTCCCTGGATACTGGGGGCTGATTTCAGGGGTTTTCTACCTCTGAGCTATATACCACACCCAGCTCTATTTTTTGTTCTTCAGGCAGGGTCTCCCTAAGTTGCTGAGGGTCTCTCTAAGTTGCTGAGGCTGGCCTTGAACCTGTTATCCTCCCGTCTCAGCCTTCTAAGTATTGAAATTAAGCCCAGTTTTCATTTCTTTATTTGCAATTTCTTTGTTAAAAAATGTTTATTCCATAGTATCTCACACTATCTTTTGTTAATGCTAGTGGTATTGAGGTATTTAACATGTACCTTTGTTTTCTGTTTCCTGAAAATTGGTAATTAAATTTAGATGCCTAGCTTGATTCATTCTGATATATTTTAAATAATTAGGCAAAACTATTTTATAGATAATCATGCCCATAAGTAACCCCTTTTTAAAGTCAGTAAAATTGTTGTTGAGTTTTCATTCTTTGTGCTTGTTAGATGTTTATTCTAGGTATAAACCTTAAGGAGAAGAGGGTTTTTTTTTTTCTTTCAGAAGTTTTCAGTTTTTACTCTGTTTTTTGTTTTGTTTTGTTTTTGTTGTTGTTGTTGTTACATAGTTTTCAATGAGAATTCACATGGGTTCAATTCTCAGCACCAAAAAAAAAAAAAAAAAAAATCTCTAAATGTATGACTTTCACCTTATTTTTATTCTGTTTGTTTGGCTTAAGAGTCTTTCTTTTGGGCAGAACCACAAAGAATATTTCTACTATACTTTTTCTAGTTATTTCATACTATTATTTTTACCTTATGCTTATTAGTATAATAACTTTTGGGGAGAGGGTGAAGGGGACATTATTTAATTGTTCTGATTAAATTTCAATCTTCTGCAGATATTATAAAATCTGAGTTTGTGTATTTGTTTACAAATTCTTATCTCATTCTAGATGTCTTACTAAGCTTAGCATGTATTGCTACTTATCCCTAAATTGTAGAATTTTCTTTTTCTCTTCCTCTAAAATAGTGGATTCTCAATAATACTCTTGTTAGGTTTTGCTTATTTACTTGTTTATTTTTAACCTCCTTCTCTTGCAGAATATTTATTTTCTAGAGGGGAAATAGGAAAGATAAGACCCATATCACCAGTAGCTATTATTGCCCTTCCACCACAGGTAATAGAAAAAAAAAAAAACTTTCCTGGGATCTTCTTGTTAGTACCTGCTGGAGTCCCAGAAGAAAATATCCTCAAAAGGATATCTATCTTTCTATCTATCTACCTACCTCTCTCTATCATCTGTTCTCTGTGGGCTTCATATGCTCACAGGAACCCACGCTAGACCCTTAGCTTGGCCATTTGGTAAAAATCTCTAATCTAAAGTTGATGACAGAATGGTTGTTCCCAAAGGTTGGGAAGAGTAAGAGGGAGGGTGAGATGAGGAAAGGTGGATAGGCCTACTCGGAGAAGCAGGAAGTTCTAGTGTGCTAATACACAGTAGGATGACTATAGAAAACAATAATAAACTGCATGTTTCAAAAAGCTAGAAGAAAGACTATGGAAAGTTTTCTCCATAAATACATGGTAAATATTTGAGGAAAAAATATATACAATCTAAATATTATATAATGTATATATGTATCAGAATATCACCTAACTTCATTAACAAGTGTATCTTTTGATTTCTGTATCAGCTAAACATTCTAATTATATATTCTACTGAGGTATAGACATAGCACTTGGTACATTTCCCTCCAGATTCTACCTCCTCTCTCCCCTTTCTCATACATATCATTGAGATTTGTATTGATAATTTCATATATGTACAAACAATTTTAATAATGCTATGTGTGTATAAAAATAAATTGCAATTGAAAGAAGAAATCCTAAACTAACTTGCTTTACTGGCTTACATGGTACTTGGTGACTTTTTCCCCAGGTAACAAAATGCCTGTGTCCTTTTCCCCTTTCAGTTATCTTTTTCTCACCAAATTTTAAGTCAGTTTTCCCTGAAACCTCATTTCTCTCATGTAAAGCAGTTAATTTATAGTTTCTCAGCCCTTTTTTTTTCTTTCTTGCTATCAGCATAGACTCGACACTTTCTAAGTCTTAATATCTCTAAGCAGAAACAGAAAGTCTCTTCTGGAGCTACCTTGAACATAAACTTTACAGGATGCCAGATGGTAGAGTTGAAGGGTTCACATTTAGAATCCATATAGTTGGTTCAAGGTCAAAGTTCCAGATCTTCTCTTTACATATTCCTGTAATACCAGCTCGATAACCTGACCTGGATAGTCATGAAAGGAATCAAATACTAACCTCACAGAGCTACAGTGAAACTTAAGTGACAGCAAGGAATTCGAAGAATCTGGCAGACAGAATAGTATCTACTAAATATTTGATTCCTTCTCTTGCTATGACACAATTTTGACTTCAATTTCTTGGATTATATACTAAATAAATACTGAGTTAGCTGAAACTAAGAGCATTTTGTTCTTTAGATTTAAATTAAACCTTGTATGAAGATTGGAAAAATAATTTTTGCTAAAAAAATACTCATGCACCCAGATATGTTTAAAGCTAATCAATGAGTACTATTTAGGAAAATACTTAACTGATATATTTTAGGAATGAAAATCTCCTGCAAGAAGCTATGCTATTAAATGGTCAGGAAAATCCTGTGCAGAAGGGAGAACTCTCATCTCCCAGAGGCAACTTTCTAACTTGAGATCTTTGGCAGGTGATGAGCATTGAACATAGATTTTGCTGTGAGATAACCTTGGTTTTTATCCTGATTTCTCTTAATTGTGTGAATTCAGGCATATTGCTTAACTCTCTAAGGCTTCAATTATTCCAGCCACTACCTTCCAGATTTTTGAGAATTAGACATAATTTATGTGAAGCTTCTGGCACACGGTAATGCTTAATAAATACAAGGTAATCTGAGTTTTAACATAAGAGCTCCTCCTGAGGGAATCATACTATTTTAGTAAAGAGAAATTTCCATAGCTTTGAAAATGGACTCTATGCACAAAAAGAGCTCTCCATTTTCACATTTTTAAACACATAAGGGAATATACTCATGTTTCTCTCAATAAATTTTAAATAAAGATTAGTGTAAAATTTAGGATTATAATCAATAGCTCTTTCCAACAACTGCACTGGAGTAGGTAGTCTCCATTTGGAGGTACAGGTCTATGTCAAATAATCTTAGAGTATTCTTCCCAACTCTCTAATGATTAGTTAGGAAGTATAGTAGTTTATTCTTTTCTCTTTTCCTTTCCTTTTTGTAATTTTATGAGAATACTTATGTTTGTAAGGACTACAATAGTCCTGAGAAATTATTCAATATCTTATTTCCACTTATGCTGTATTACTTTTTAAAAACCAGATTATTATTTTTTAAAGTCACCTCATTTAAATTTTGCTTCTATGAGTATGGTAGATTAAATCTATGATGATGAAATTAGGGGCTCAGATTTTATCAGACGCTTCTGAATTTTTAATCCCAAATTGATTCAGCCAGTCAGATATAGAAACTGGAATTTACGGTTAGTCAGCTTTTCATCATTGCAACCAAAGTATGTAAACAGCTTAGAGTAGGAAAAGTTTATTTTGGGTCATAGTTTCAAAGGTTTCTTTCTATGGTCAGCAAGTTCCATTGCTTTGCGGCCTGTAATGAGGCATAAACATCATGCCAGAAGGTTGTGGCAGAGAAAAGTTTCTGCCTTCTGGCAGCCTGGAAGCAGGGAGGGAGGGAGAGGGTCAAGAGACAGTGCCCAACGGCATGGCCCCCAAGGAGCTACTCCTTCCAACTAGGCTTTTCCTTTGAGAGTCTCCTCCACCTCCCAATACATTCAGATTTGACTGCTGCAGCGGATTAGTCCACAGAGGAGGTAATAACCCTCCTGATCCAATTGCTTTCCCAAATCTCCACCCTGAACATTGATGCATTGGGGAACAAGCCTTTGACACATGGGTCTTCGGAGGGCAGTGCAGATCCAAGCAACTGCACTGGCTAAAGCTCCACCAATTCAAGGACATAAAACCAAACCAACAAAATAACTTGCAAATTGATAACTTTTTAGAAATAGGAGGAGGTGGTGAAGAAAACATACTTTTACATAATGGGATCTTTCTAGTCACAGATTATGAGAGAGACTCTAAAAACCATGTGAGCTGGTCCAGTTCATCCAGTCCATGCCCCCAGATAGAAATATTATTAGCACTTCTGGGGAAAATGTATACTTAAAAAATGTATTTTTATTGGTGCATTGTAGCTATACATCACAATGATATTCAAAGGAGTATATTCATAGATGTGCATGCAACATCTGTTTCCTTCTTTCTACCCTTCCACATTTCTACCCCTCCCTCCCTGAACCTGCTAGTGAGATTGGTCGTGATATATTCATATACAAACATAACATTATTTAAACTGATTCTACCCTCAAACCTCTTTACCCTTCTTTCTTTCCTTCCCCAATCACCTTTCAGTATTCTACTGGTTTCTCTCCTCATTTTCAGGCAGTCACCTTTTTGTCCTATTTTCTCTGTAACTTAAACATATGAGTGAAAATATATGGCCCTTGATTTTCTGCTGCTGGTTTTTCTCACTTAGCATGAAATTCTCTAGTTTTGCCTATTTTCCTGGAAATAACATACGTTTGTTCTTGTTTTTGACCAAGTAAAACTTGATTGTGTGTGTATATGTACCACATTTTCTCCATACATTTATTCTGTTGATTGACACATAGGATGATTCTATAATTTGGCTATTGTGAATTGTGATATTAGCATTCTAATTCTTTTAGAAAAATACTGAGGAGTAGTATAGGTGGGTCATAAGGTGGTTCCATTCCTAGGTTTTTGAGGAAACTCCATATTAATCTCTACAGTGGTTGCACTAATTTACAATCCCACCAACAGTGCACAAAGTGTTTATTTTTCCACACCCCTTGCCAGCATTTATTATTGTTTGTATTATTGATTATTGCCATTCTAACTGGAGTTAGATAGAATTCCAGTGTAGATATGATTTGCATTTTTCTGGTTGCTAATGATACTGCATGTTTTCTATTATCTAATAAGGGATATTCATTTATTTAATAAGTCATTAAAATCTTTATATTTTAAAAAATATCTGTTTTAATTTAATGGTAAACTTTGTTTTGGATTCTTGAGTACAAGGTTATCTCCTAATAATTAAAAAAATCATTTTCTTAATGTTAGTTATGATATAAATTCTAATATTTTTTTTCTGGACTTTATCTTCAAAATAGTTTCTTAAAATAATTTTAACTTAAACATTTGCATTATTTTTTAATAATTTCCAGTTCATAGACATTTTTGTTGAAATGTTAAAACATATATTTGAAAAAGAAACATACAAAAAATGCAATTCATAAAAAAATAAAATCAACTAGTAAATACTATTTGCTTAAACACTATAGTTTGCAGAATGCTTTCTCTTTTATCTGTTGTAAATGATTCTCAAGGCATTTCTTATCCAATACCATATAACTAATAAATGGAAAACCATAAATTATTTCAAGGCTGAATTCAAATCCTATATTTAATTCACAAAATATATCAACAACATCTTCAATAAACCTTTAAATTTTGGGAGATTGTACAATTTAAGCTCACATTAATGACAGATATATTTACTTTTCTCCTAATATCTCTTCATATTTTTTTAAAATCCTGGTGAACTGTCATAATAGTAAACTATGCCCCATGGTATATTTTTTCAAATCATCAAAGTAATGGTTTATGCATTCTACCACTCGTTGTACACCTTGTGATCAATGCCTATGTTAGTATATGAGCAGATTTACATAAAATAAAAATGCAAGCACTGCCTCACACAGGGCCTGGTAGTCAATGACGGGTTCGATTTTCTCAGGGCAAATCAACCTAAGACAGGCTCCTTGAATAACTCATTGAGACCCCATGACGGGTAAGATTAAGCACCTAGTAGGAAACGACCTAAGACAGGCACAGTCCTTTGTGCATTTTAAAATAAAAACGGGGGAGTTGTGGGAGCCCAGCTGGGCCCTTTCCCCCCTGGCAGTTGCTCTCTGCATATATGAGCAATTATACTGACTCTTCTGCTATGGCTACTTTGGCGTCTCGAAGTCTGGAGATTGCCCCTAGGTTGTGTAGATGAAAGACCCTCCTACTTCTTAGAAAGTAAATATATGATCCTAAAGGAGTATGGTTTTATGACTCTAGAAAGTTTGCTTTACCAGGCTATGTTAAGAATGTGGGCTATATGTGTAAAATGAAGAAGTGGTGTTGTTTGTGACCTACAATGATTGATATGTCATAAATGTCTATGTAACCCTGTTGTACTCAAGAAATGTATAAAAAATCCGTGCTGAAAAAATAAATTAAAAAAAAAAATTCTGACTTCCAAAGTACATGAACAGTCTTTGCTTAATAAAGATCTGGTCTTTTGATTAAATTCTAGTTCATATAGAACATGGATCATTATGCTACTAGTTTTAATGTGAAATTGCTACTGTTAAATCTTTTTTTTTTTTTTTTTTCAGTACTGGAGATTGAACTCAGGGGCATTCTACCTCCGAGCTATACCCCCAGCCCTATTTTTTATTCTTTATTTTGAAACAGGGTCTCACTAAGTTGCGGAGTGCCTCACTAAGTAGCTAGTGAGGTCTCAGCCTCCCAAATGCTGGGATTACAAGTGTGCACCACCACACCTGCCTGCTACTTTTAAATCTTTTAGTCAATTTTACATTCATATAGTTTACCACATGTAAATGTCGTATCTCCCTCTTGCATTCCCTCTTTTTCTTTTTTTTTTTTTTAGTTTTTTTTTGTTGTTAAACAAAATAATGCCTGGGCCTTCATGCAATATGCTTTCAGAATTTTGTTCCCCAGAATAGGCACTAAATCGGCCAATTATACAGGATGTCACAGTTGTAGAGTGAGAGAATATGGAACTCAATTCTGCAAGAGCAACAACAACAAAAATCAATTCTGTGAGAAGAAAATTGTGGTGACTCAGTAGCAAATTTTATACAAATATTCACTTTTGAAAGCTATTGTTCTATTTATTATAACTGTTGCTGAAATTCAAATCTGATCAGGTTCTGACTTACTTTGGAATATAATGCAGTTGGGCCAACTTGGTTCTTTTCCATAATTTCAAACATAAAGACAACTTGGCAACATTGACACAGATGTGCAATTCTAATGCTCTCTTCCTTTTCCTCCTTTCTCAGGACTACAGGAAAACATATAATTTATTTTAATTGGTGGTGGTGATAGCACAAATTTTATTAGGATTATGTGAAATTCGGAATTTGCTTTATACTATTATGCACAACACTGTCATTGGTTTATCTTAAAAGGTATCTGGCTTAGATTCAGGGTGTTATTTGAAAATCTAATGGCCTACTCTCATTTTACTCATGAGTGCATTGTTCTCATTCTCAGAAATGAATCTTTAAAAGAAACATATGTTCAACATTTCTTTTAGTAAAGGATGACAGTTAAATGTCTAAAGGGGGAAAGAGTGGATCAAAGTGGAGAGGAAATAGAGATGGATGTACTCAGTTGCTAAATAAGAGTCTCAGTCATGGAATTTATTTGGAAAGCTCTCAAGGATAGAACGTCTAAAGAGGAGTTAATTAAAATAAATGTAAGCATCACTGCCTAATTGTGATCATTTTCTTCCTGTACCTACTTGATCTTACTTTAATCCTCACAGTCTAAATATAAAATAATGGTCAGCTATCGTAATTACTTTGCCAAAGCTAATCCATCAATGACATTTAAAGAAACCAGGGGATCTAGAAGGGATTTTACTTTTGTAAAATAGAGATTGCTTCTTTTCTTTTTAACCTTAATCACAAATTGGACATTGACCCAACTCATTTTCTGGTTGGGAGATGAGTTTTCATATTCCTGCAGTGTTACCTAGGATACCAAGCCTTTGCTACATTTAGACACCTGCATAATTGTTCTATGTACATTATACCAGGTCACTTATGAGGCTAATACAAGAAAACCATCTAGCCAACTAATATTCTAATAAAAAAGAGCAAAATTATACATTAGTATATATTATGCTTATTTTTAAATTGCTCAGAAAAAGAAAACTGCCTTTCTCTAGTACACAGTTTTAAATTAACCAGTTTTGCACAAGATATGTTATTGTTTTTAGTTTCTGACAACCTCATTACCAAAATACTGTCCAAAATGTTGGTTTTTGTTGTTGATAATGATAAAAAAAATCCAGTCATTGCAATTTGTATGTTGGAGTCGATTTCTGAATCTTTTGAATAAGATTTGGATATTTACATAAACAGGAAAATTAATGATGTGTACTAAAATTTAATTGTAGAGAAATATAAATTTTATATCAGAAATACAGAAATAGTCATTGTATAAATCTGTTCAGCCTGGCAAGGTAGGGTACACTTAAAATCCCAGTACTTGAGAGGCTGAGACAGGAGGATTGTAGATTGGCGGCCAGCCTCAGCTAGTTAGTGAGGCTCTCCACAACTTAGTGAGACCCTGTTTCAAAAATAAATAATTAAAAAATAGGGCTGGGGGTGTAACTCAGAGGAAGAATGTCCCTGGGTTCAATCCACAGTACCTCAAAAAATATCTTTTCAGTATTTTCATCATTATCTTGGGGCCTGCTTGTTCTCCAGGAATCTTTGTTTTAGTGAAGCCTCCCAAATGCTGGGTCAATCAAAATAATCCTGTGAATTCAATCCCAGCACATATTCACATTTCTCAACTCCACTAAAGTACCAAATCCAAGATGCAGGCAACTCTTTTTCTGGACTATTCCAATAGACTTTCAGCAGCTATGAATATTTCTATTCTCCTATGATTCATTTCTACATAGTAGCCCAAGTGATCTTTGCCGAAGGAAAAGTAGTCTACATCATGTACCTGGGTTAAATTCTCTATATGGTCCTCATTGCACTTAACATAATATGCAAACTTCCTTTATTGACTTACAGAACCCTATTTTCTTTTACCTGGTTGTTTGTCTGAATGTATTCCTGACTACAGTCCATTTCATACAGCAGTCTACTAACAAAGTCTACTAACCAGGAAGACAATAGAGAAATTCTTCTATGAAGCTGAAATTCAGTTTTCTAATATAATCATAGAACTGATGGACAATGATATTTGCCATATTTCATTGGCTTGAAGCAAGTAATTCATACTCAATGGGAAGGGTTGTTACACAAAGGAGTAGAAAATTGAAAGCTGCCTGAGTAATTGGCCTACACACTGCACTTTAAAATTCAGCTTAATATTCACCTGTTCTAAATACCTTCCTACCTATCCTCTCAATAGCTATTCAGTCATGTAAAATATGACTCAGAGTAAAATATTGCTATTTTAATCCTTAATAAAACTCTTAGGAAATTTTCATTTTTTTTTTTATAAAATCTATAGGACTTTACAAAAAGTATGACTCTTGTCTATTATCTGTGTTTTCTCAGTATTTGTACAGTTCTTGTTACATATTTGTCATTAAGTAAATATTCATTGAATGAAATGAATGAGATGTATTAAGAGATCCTATGCAAAATTGTAAGAGGATATTTTAATAGCTTAATATCAATTCAGTAGTGTTCTGACTTATTATATCTTTAGAAGTAATGAATCAAGTAAAACAGTAGCTCTCATTTCTCAAATCATGTTTCTCTATATAGTCATTGAGGGAACTTTTTTGATCACTTATATATTATCTATTTGTTCGACAAAATATGAATGACTGTCATCCTAAAGAATCTGCTGGGTCTTGTGGATATGGTGATTCTTATCGGTATGGAGTTATGTTATGATAATAGACAAATAACTATTCAAATAATCCTAAAAGTAAATTAGTGGAAAACTGGTAATGCTAAGAGCAAGGCTTTAGAATGCAAGAAAAAGTGACAACAGTGGTATTTGACCTGGTCTAGGACTTCCGTGAGGATATTATATTTTATTTGTGTTTTAAAGGATGATTAGAGTGGATCTTTGAAGAGATAGATGTAAGGCATTCCAAACAATATCTGCAAAAGCCCTGAGATAAAGGGAGCTCAGTCTACTTCCTTCACAATGATGTGTTCACTGATGCATGCCTTTTACTTGGTCCAACGTGATGTAATGACAGATTTTATCAGTGGGTAACCGCTTAAGCCTTTAGATAGCTATCCTGGCTGATCTCCTGCAATAAAGGTAAATATGTTCTGGAAGAAGTCTACTCTTGTCAAAATGGACAGAGCACAATGGTGAAAAGAGCTCAGTATAATCAACGTGACACCAAGTAGCTCACTGGTCCCCTGGGCATGCTTCTCTAACAGGGTCAACACTGAATTCTGTTGGCCTTTAGAGGCAGCAGTAGCTGGATTAGCTTTGGTGAGTGTCGGTAGCTCCATCACAGTCACCATGTACTAGTTGTAACAGGACTGTAGTTGCTTCCAGAAATGAAAGTTCTGGCTGACCCACATTTGTCAAGACAAAGCTCTGTATATTAGGAGATTTTTTTTCTCTCCACAATTGGCTTTCAGGGCCATACCTTTGTCTATATCACAGAAGGAGTGAATCTCCAATTGTATGCACACATAAGCTCAATTATATGTGAACCATGCTCAGATTTGTTGTTTCAATGTCTGTTTTGGTCTACCCACTCACATAAATGTGCTCACTAGCTAAAGTATCATACTCATGACTATGACCTTATAGAGATATGTTGAGGCAACATTGGTTAAGATGAGAATCTGGATCTCAATGAGTTTGCTTGTGCAGCTCATTTTTTTGCACTGTGGATCTGTCTGCAACCTTTAAGTTATATAACCCTTCTGTCTTATGACACATTGATGTTGAACTTGCCAAACAAACCTTTCAACTTGGTTCTCACAGGAGCTATTTATGGTGGGCATTATTAAATGACAGTCACTTAAGATCTCTTAATTAGGTTTTTCACCTTTAGCAGTGCACAGTAGCATGGCAGGTTCAGTTTTCACACAGTGGATAGTTGTCTGCTTTTGATGTCATGGCCTTGCTACATAAAATTATAGGTTTACATTATGATGTTCCTATTTGGGCTTGCCTTGCATTCTAAGTGGTGTGATTTCTGCAGGGTCACATAGCCTGAGTAGAAATGTTGCTTACATCTCATTCTCTCTGCTGCAGATGCATTTTCTACTCTGGGTTTCGTTGAAAGCTGTGAGCTTCAAATTGCTTAGAAAATGAGTCAAAGCAGCAATATGAAGCATGGAATATGCTACATTCACAATGCAAAGTGCCTGACAGGTTTTATGCTCCCTATGTCCTTGTGATTAGTGCAAGAGTTGTTCTAATATACTTGCATTTGAAAAAAGCATATGTAGAACTTGGGATTTCTGAAAATGTCCTGATATGATAGGTAACAACTATTCTCTAGTGTTTATTTCACACCCTCTGGAACACCTGGATCTTACCAAGTCTTCAAACTTGGCTTCCCTTGTGTTAGCTTTCCATCACTTTGACAAAATATCTGAAACAATTCACTTAGAAATAGGAAAGGTTGAGCTGGGCATGGTGGTGCATGCTTGTAATCCCAGTACTTGGGAGGCTGAGATAGGAGGATCTGGGTTCAAGTCCAGCCTCAACTACTTAAGCCCTCCACAACTTAGTGAGACTCTGTTTAAAAATAAAGAATAAAAAAATAGGGCTGGGGGTGTAGCTCAGAGGTAGACTGTCCCTGGGTTCTATCCCCAGTACTTGGGAAAAAAAAAAAAAAAAGAAACAGGAAAGGTTATGCTAGGTGTAGCAGAGCATGCCTATAATCCCAGTACTTGGGAGGTTGAGGCAGGAGGATCACAGGTTTAAGGCCATCCTCAGCAGCTTAATGAGGCTCTTAGCAACTTGATGAGACTGTTTCCAAATAAAATATAAAATGGAGGCTGAGACAGGAGAATCACAGGTTCTCCCCCAGCCTCAATGACTTAGTGAGGCCCTCCACAACTTAATGAGACCCTGTTTCAAACTAAAGAATAAAAAATAGGACTAGGACTGTAAGTCAGAGGTAGAATGTCCCTGAGTTAAATCCCTAGTTCCGCAAAAATAACTAAATAATAACTAATAAGTAATAACTTAATAAGTAATACTAAATAAGTAATAACTAAATAAATAAAATGGGATGAGAGTGTAGTATGGAGGTAGAATGCCCCTGTTTCAGTCTGTGGTCACTTCGCCCTGTGACTTTGGGCCTGTGGAAGGGCAGCAGGACATGGTAGATGTGTGTGGTAGAGGAAGCCTATTTATCTCATGATGACTAAAAGCAAAGAAAGGTAAATGAAGGAGCCAGAGTCCCAGTATGCCAGTATGCCCTTCAAAGACATGTCCCCAATGTTCTAACTTCCTCCTCCTAGGTCCTACCTCTTGCAGGTTCCACTACTTGTCATTAGAACCACAACCTGGGGACTGATCCTGTAATACATGGGCCTTTGGGAAAATTCCAGATCCAAACTATAGCATCTCCCAGTTAGCTTGATGATCATGCCTTTAATGTAAGGTATCAGTCTGACAGCCAGCAAAATGTCTTTTATAGACTCCTTGGGAGTATTGTAAGAGACAAGAGGAGAGAACTAATACAATCCTGACATATCCTACATAGAGGTAAACTGATTCTGTTTTTCTTTTGCAGTAAGGTTTAAGAAAAATGCAATATATTATGGAACAAGGGTTTTATTAGTATGTTCCTGCAGAGATTGCTTCTCTGGTACAAGCAGAAATCTGGATACTCCTTGCTTAAGTATAAAGAAGTTGATTGTAACCCTCTAAACTCCATCCTGTTTTTGTAAAGACTGGCATGATGAACAAATGAAACAGTAAATTACGGATTTTTAAGGCAATGAAGGTAGCATTAACCTCTATTTCTTCTGGTATGTGATAATGTTTTTAATTAACTTGGTTGACAGACTGGGCAGTTTTGTAGGCCTTACTCCCAATATGTTAATTTGTACCACACAGGCCAAGGAAACAATCTGCGGATGGGTTTACTGATGAGCATGCCCAATTAAATTTTGCATTTAGGGATTTGGGATGAGGTAGTAGTAAGTCTGAATTTACTGGACCACAATGCTGTATAAGCCAGATCAATTCTCTATATATGACCAGATCCTTGCATTCAGTCCCTCTAGCAAGGGTTATGACATTTCAGGCACCATATAGCAACATCGACTAGGATCGTGACCAACAATCCTCCAAATGATGATGCATTCTCCTTTGCTAGTGTATAGTTTCCTGACTTGGTAGATCTTCATGTGAGGGGGCCTTGATGAATTATTACTATTTAAAACATTGTGTTTCAGAGTCCTTCCTTATAGGGTTTTGGACTCTTTAAGTCAAATAATTATGGACTTGACAATTGATAACCAGAAAGTGTGCAACATGTGCACATTTTGTGAATGGCTGTCCCAAGCTTCTTGAAAACATACCATTGGTTCATCTTGATTGTACAGATTGATTATTCAGATCATGCCATCTATTCTGTCCTGTATATATTTTTCCTCTGAAGAAGTTGTGTCATATTAGAAATTTCTGTAGATTGTATCAGCCCCATCATGGTTTTATTGACGTTGATACTTAATAGAATAATCAAACGCATCTTGTTTTCAATACTGAAGCACCGTCACATGGCCGACATTCCCTCAGGAACCTCAGTCCTACTTCCGTTGCTATCAAAGAAACAGTTCTGTGACAGCTTATGCAGCTGTCAGACCTGCTGTGCAGTCTACAGGGAAATTGCTGCTCAGTTTCTCACAGCAAATCACTACTGTATTGTTTGGACACATGAAGTGTCCTTCAGTTCTGCTTTAAAATGTAGTTGACTGCTAGTTTCCAGTCTTAACACTGTCTCCTATGTCCTTGGTAGAGTTTTAATCCCAGTCTTATAGGAGCTGGTTCTGATTTTATAAATTCTCCCTTACCCAGCTTTCTGTTATGACATTTTTGATATAAGACTTACTGTATAAAGTCTCTAACATAATCCCCTAACTCCTGTCAGCCAGTACATGTTGACTAGATGCTGTAGCTGTTTCAGATTATAATCTTCTTCTTCCTTTAGTAGATTGAATGCTATCCCTGCTGGGTTATGTTGTCACCTAACAGTGTTTATTGCTCTGATGGACAAAATGGGAGGAAGAGGTAGAGATTCTGTTCTCTTTAAGGCAGCACCTGGTCAATTGTGTTTAAATCAGGGTCATGTAAGATTTTTAGCATAGAGCTTTTCACAAAGGATTTATGAAAATCTGTAGCCTCAGAATTCAGGAGAACATAGAAGGTCAACATATTCAAATGCACTGATGCACATGTCTCCATCTCAAGGTAAGGGTCCCATTTCTTCCCAATAAAAGCTCTGATCACAATGTGGTAGAACTACTGGAAAAGAAAAGTCTTCACTAGTGCTGTATCACCATAGTTAACTACATCTTGACCTTGAGCAGAAGATAAAAGTCTATCTTTGTCACCAAGGAGGCTTTTAAACATCATCTAAATTGATGATGAACTCAGATTGGTGTCTTTCTTTAGTAAATTGATCACCCCACAGCACTCTTAGCAATATATTTGTCATTATTACTTCTCCTAAACCTTTCATATACCTGAGATATTGAAGCTATGGTGCAATCCTTATACTGGTATGCTATTTCAGTTCACCTCTGGTGATGATATTAACAACCACACTGCTACCTTTTGCCAGAGGCTATCAGTACTTCACCTACCTCATGAATGAGATCCTCATTGTCAACTGGCCAATAAATAACCAATCTCCATAATCCTACTCTGAGATACTGCTTCCTACACCTGACATCATCTGTCATTAGCTTAATCCTGAAGGTAATTGAGCCTTTGAGAATATTAGAGACCACTTTAGGAAATAAAACTTTTAAGAGATTGAATGAAGCAGGATGGGAACCACTTTAGGGAACAAAACTTTCAAGAAACTGAATGAAGCATGACTGGGCAGAGAAAAATGCTGACCTGTTGTGTAGTTGTAACAACTCTCAGCTAATCCCATGGTTGTTCTGAAGCTGAAGTATATTTTCAGAGACATGCTGCATTGAACTGGTGAATGAGGGGGAAGCGGGGGAGGATGCTTTGTACCTCAGAAGAAAATATGCATTGGAAACAGGCCATCCCTGGGGAAGAAGAATAACTTTCGGCAAACATTTCCTTTTATCTAAAATCTTTTTCAGGAGATTCAGTGATGATTCATCAGTAGGTGAAACTTCTAGTCCTGAAGGCAGTTTCTGGATGGGTTTCCAGTTTTTAGTACAAAACACATGGTAAAATAGTTGTACTACAATTTTGCCCCATATACCCAAATCTGCAACCTTCCATTTTTTTTCTTCCACTCTTCTGCACAAACAACTCTTGCAGGAAGAAGACCTGCCCTGGTAATTTTCCATATAGAGAACTTGTGAATTCCGATGACCTGAAAGAGGAGAAAATACAGTGGGGACTGCATTAATATTTCTTAATTCCTTCATCTTAGCCCCTCACACATAAGTCACAATTTCCCCTTGAAAAGAGGTGAATATAGTTTTGGAGTAACTAAGATTAGTGGAAGTAGACGAAAATGAGTGGATAAAGAATGATGGAATTTCATTTTACACTCTCTAGACCTAATATCACATTTTGAGTTCTCACAAAAAGATTCTAACATACACTGGTAATGAGTCCCACCATTAACAAACTAAATCAGAACTTCTGAGAATAATTCCCAGCCACTTCTAAATTATGAGGTTACTATATAATTTTAAAGTTCAGTTGGTATTTCTTACTATAGAACTCACTGGTTAAGCTTGCAATCAGTCATTACTGTAGCTGGTTTCCTGAAGAGAATAGAATTTTTGTCATGTCCATATTTGTAATTCTGCTTGACTAATTGTTCTTTTGTCCATCTTTTTGGAACCAGTGGAAGGCAGCTTTTAATTTTGTCCTTGGTGTAGGCTGCGGCATAGATTTTTGCTCCCTAAGAAGAAAATGTACTCTATATAATTGTGCTCAGAGGTGAAACATTGAGTCTAAATGGTAACATAAACATTCTAGGTTGAAGGATAGTGAAAGCATTGAATCACTCAAAAATATTAAGATTCTGTGAAGAATTGCAAATTAATACAGCCACTATGAAGATCAGTGTGGAGATTACTCAGAATACTGGGAATGGATGCATCATATTACCCAGCTATACCATTCCTGGGTATCTTTCCAAAGGGACTGAAATCAGAATATTACTGCGATATATGTCCATCCATGTTTATAGCAGCAAAATTCATGATAGTCAAATCATGGAACCAGCAGATGAATGGATTACAAAATGATGAGACATACACAAAATGGAATTCTACTCAGCAATC
Organism: Graphiurus murinus; assembly: GCA_004027655.1. Taxonomy (NCBI): domain Eukaryota; kingdom Metazoa; phylum Chordata; class Mammalia; order Rodentia; family Gliridae; genus Graphiurus; species Graphiurus murinus. The sequence continues at coordinate 2,425 of PVLC010020131.1, read as the reverse complement.
AAGAATAAAATTATGTGATTTGCAGGAAAATGAATGAACCTGGAGAACATTATATTTATTCAGATTATCCAGTTACAGAAAATGAAAGGTCATGTGTCTTCTCTCATATGCAAAAGCTAAGAAATAACTGAGATACTGGATTTTAAATAATGGAGGAGAAATATCAATGGAGTGAGGGTGCTGTGTTGAAGAGAGTGAATTAATAAAATATTTCCACTGATTTTATGTACATGTGTAAGAATACCAATGTGAATCCCAGTATCCTGTTTGGGGAAGGGGAGGAAGCTGAGAAGAAGTTCATCAAGTGCTGTGTGTATCTATGTATGTCACTATCACAATGAACTACATTATGATGTGAGACTATAATGGACTAATAAAAATACATACACACACATGTACATGCATAGAAATATAGAGAGATCAATTTTCCAATACTTAAAGGGGAAGGGAAGGAAAGGCTTCAAAATACACATTCTAATGTCTTAACACAGTCAATAATCTTCCAGGATCAATCTCTATATATTGCCAGTCAAAAACATGGAATTGGCCCTCTTAGGTAGAATGAGATATATTTTTGTATTTGTCTTGTCCTGATGAGTTCATCTAGTCAAATCCAGAGTCTACAAATCATGAATTTAAATTCAATTAAGATAATTACTTTTCAAGAGCTTAATTTTAATGCTATCCATTCAAGAAAGACAAAAAAAAAAAAATGCCCAAACATTCCTACTCTCTCAGTAAATGAGATTTAAACAAATATTCTTACACAATTTAGAAAATTATTCTAGTGGTACATATGATAGTTAAGGCATCATTTTCCCTTGAAGCATATATAGTATGTCTTACTGAAATGCAGATTTTCTTTTTCTAGCATTTCTGGACTGTGTTCTAAGATCTTCTTTTCTAACAAGCTCTTAGGTGATCCTGAAGATGTTAGTCTGAAGATAACGCTTACAATAGCCAGGACTTAAAGCAATGCGGCTCAAATTGTGGTCTCTGTCAAAAGCAGGAACCATGAAAGCTTGACAGAAACCCAAATTCTCAGGCCCTATGCCAGATACTTTGAGGATTAGGGCTTCGATCTCTCCTTTAGAAAAATTGTCCACATTATTTCCAGAGTCAATGCCTTAGAATATGAGTTACTTTTCTGTTTAGTAGCTTATTAAGGAATAGTTAATATAAACTACAGATGAAAGTATTTGATAGATTTTGAAACTATCAATAAAGGTAATGAACGTATCCATTATTGTTCTGAACTTCCTACATTCCCTTGATAATCCTTCTGCACTGCTTTCCCTCCCAAAAAGAATCTATTCTACTTTTGCTTACTATACATAAATTTTTATATGCAAACTTTTATAAAAATGAATCCATAAAGACTGTGTACTCATTTTTATCTGGCTTCTCATCCTCAGTATAATTATTTTGAAAGCCATCCTTGGTGTGATGTATATATCAATAGAAAAACTTTAAAAAGTTGTTATCCTATTGAACATTTACCTATTAAATACTTGGATTGTTTCTACTGTTTGGAAATTATAAAGACACTATAGATATAAATGTTTAAGTTTGTCTGTGGATGTACACCTGGGTAAATGCCTCAGTATGGAATTGTTGGGTTATATAAATATTGGATACTTAGGATTTTAAGAAATTGACAAATCCTTCCCCAAATTACCATATCATTTAACATTTCCAGTAGCAATTGTTTCTTATCCTTTCCAACACTGGATATGGTAATTCCTTTTACAAATAGATATTCTAAGCCGGGCGTGCTGGCGCAGGTTTGTAATCCCAGCATTCAGGAGGCTGAGACCAGAGGATCCGGGTTCGCAGCCAGCCTCAGCTACCTAGTGAGGCACTCTGCAACTTAGTAAGACTCAGTTTCAAAGTAAAGAATTAAAAAATAGGGCTTGGGGGTATAGCTCAGAGGTAGAACACCCCTGAGTTCAATCCCCAGTACCGAAAAAAAAATGATATTCTAATTAAAATGATTCTTCAGTATTTAATTTGGATTTATCCAATGAATAATAGAATTGAAAACTTTCTCATGAGTATTTTTTCTTTCATGCAAATATAAGTTTGGTGAGGTCTCTATTACATATTTTTTGCCCTTGGGTTGTTTGCTTATTCTAAATTTTGAGAGTTGTGTATATATTTTGTATATTGTTTGTAAGTCTTTGATTAGATATATACCTTGAAAATATGTTCTCCCAGTTTAAAGTCTGTTTTGTCTTTTAATTTTCCTACTAGTGTTTTTTTTTTTTTTTTTTTTTTTTTTTTTTTTTTTTTTTTTTTTTTTTTTTTTTTTTTTTTTTTTTTTTTTTTTTTTTTTTTTTTTTTTTTTTTTTTTTTTTTTTTTTTTTTTTTTTTTTTTTTTTTTTTTTTTTTTTTTTTTTTTTTTTTTTTTTTTTTTTTTTTTTTT